>PVKE010008278.1:0-48151 GCA_004027555.1 Craseonycteris thonglongyai | reverse complement strand
TTAACAATAAATTAAAAAAAAAAAAAAAAGTATAAGTGATTTAGCTTATATTGAAGTTATATCTCAGATGACCTGAAGTATGAGGTCTCTGGATAAGTTGTAAAGTTACTTTCAGTTTCTTATCTAAAAATAAAATTCCCTTTGCAATGTGACACTACAAAGTATGGTAGACCTGATTTAGTTACTCTTTGGTTACCTAACTTCTAGCCTGCTCCTCTCCTCCCTGTGCACACTGGGTTCCAGAACCTTGGTTGTGATTTTCACTGAGGTCCCCAAAATTTAGTCTATCTTCTAACAATATCTTAAAATGTTCTTGATGGTGAAGAAGAGGAGGACATCCAATACATACACTTAAATACATAGGTATTCAGTAGACTACACATAGTGCCATAGGCATATGTCTTTGGATAAGTTGTTTAAACTTTTCTAGCCTTAGTTTCCTTATGTGAATTATAGGGACAATAATACTTAATACATAGGGTAGGTTGCTTGAGGATTAAAAGAGAGACTGTTTATAAAGTGTTTCTTATTGTGCTTGGTGTAGAGTAAACCTGTAATAACTAGTAACTATTATTTTTTTATTTACTAATGTCATTATTGTTGTTTTGTTGTTTGCCTTGAGTCTTCCCCAGTAGGGATATGTTAAAATCTTCATTTTATGTGCCTTTCTTACTAGATTAAAAAAAAAAAATCTTTCTGGTACTTAATTTCATATTGTCTTCTTATTTTGTATTGGGAATCTCTCGCACCCAAATTGCTGTCAGACGATCATTTATTGAGTCTCTACTATGGCTACAGGATGTTTAAAATTGACTACTCCAGCCTCTGTTTAGGCTGAAGCGCAGGTCAGCACCTGCTCTCTAATGCAGTGAGGTACCAGGGAACCCATGAAGAATTTACAAAACAATTTTTAAATTCCAGTTTTGTAACCCTTCAATCAACCCCCATCATTAAAAGAATTGCAAGGTGGTAATTAGAGAATGCATGTGGAAAATTTGGTGTACTGAGGCATTCTTTTCATATATCATCCCCCACTTTAGCCACACTCACCCCAAATTGAGTAAGAGTTGCTGTAAGAAATTTGCTCTGAGAGATTTACCAGGTTCTTCTATAGCCCTAGTCATGTTCTGAAAGGACTAATGCTATGAGACTATGGCTGGTTAAGTGTGTCCATAGTAAAGTGAGGGGGAAGTGATGGTGTTAGAGAGGCCTGAATCCTCCGAGTCTGTCTGAGCAAAGGATAAATGAAGGTTGCCTGACAAACAGATGTGGGACAATAAGATAACAAATCTTCTCAGAGCTGTTTCAAATTGGTTTTCCCTAAGAAAGAAGAAAGATGGTTCTTGACAGGGAAAGTCTATGTAGAGTAGGTCACTTAAATTAAGGGATTATAAGGAACTAGGCAGAGGAGGCATTGCTTCTGTTATGGGAACTCAAGTGCAAGGTTCTATTCTCAATGCTGTCTATGAAGAACTCAAGGAAAAGAATCCAAATTGCCGTCAAGCCTAAAGAGACAGCTTTTGTGAACCTTTAGATAAAATATGTCTTGCAAGAACTCTTTGTGATTAACTGGGCAAAAATTTAAATCTTAAGCCTAGCAATTAATATCAATAAGAGCCTCTCACAGAAAAGCTACAGGTAGAGCTGCCAAGCCTTCTGTACTGTGTTTCTGCAGTTTGAGTCAACCCTTACAAAGGTGTGCCTGGATTGCCTTTTGACCAATGGGTTGAGACCTGTCCCATTCAACCAGAATTGTGCAGCAATATTCTCATTTGCATCTTCACTGACCAGAGTGACTCTATAGCAACCAATCAGAATATGTGATTTTAACCAATCAGAACAGTGCTATATGGACCAATCAGACTATGCAGATTTGGATTCCTTATTTACATAAAAGTGGAGCAATCAAGGATTAGGGCGGAAACTTTCTCTATAAAAAGCAGCCTTTTTGCTTTGACCTCCCACTTTGACCCTGTGGGAGCACTTTCAGTTTCCTCAGGAGTCTGTGTTTCTACTGTTTTCAAACTGTTTATCAGAACAGAATTTCTGCTTTTACCATACTCCACATTGGGGACTCCTGTTGACATTAGGTTGGTGGTAGCAACCTTTTGTTGACATTTTAAACCTACAGCAAATCCACAGGAAACCAAGAGTGGATTGTTAATGTCAGGTAAGTAACTCTTTTCTGCCTCTTACCTATTTTTTTTTCCTTAGCTTCTATCCTGAAAGAGCCGAGTCAGCTGGTAAAAATGAGGTGGGAAAGTCAGAAGTAGCTCACCACATTGTTAAAAGAGGTCATCAGTAGGATGTGACTGCCAATTGACCCAAGATCTGGATCTGGGCAATCTAAGGTTCTGTCCTTGAAAATGGTTCTTGCTGTGTGACACAGCCTGAGAGGAAGGTATTGCTTAATACTGCCTGGCTGGTATATGTGACTGAATTCAGTTAAGTCCTCTATATACTTATTTGAGGGCTGCCCAGAAAGTATCCAGCCAAGTAATATGAAAAACAGAGGCATTTATGGCTGGATTTTTTCTAGGCAGCCCTTGTATACTCTTAAGATGCTGTCAAGCAGATGCACGGATGACTCGTCTTGTAGCCATGGAAAACAAGTCTCGTATGTAAGTTCCCTTGCTGACTCCACCTGCCAGCTGCCTGTTAGGTTGGTGCAACAGTAATTGCGGTTGTGCATTGTTGAAATTTGCCATTTGATATTGGAATACATTCTTAAATAAATATGGTTATATTCTATATCATTTTAATGCGCATTTCTCACGTTATGGATTTTTACTAATTACTTATTACTTTCTGTTTATTTTACATTTATTTTACACTATGGAAATAATGTAATCCAAAAAGAAAACTTGAGCAATTTTCTTATTTGAGTTCAAAATGGGTCATAAAGTAGTGGAGACAACTTTCAACATCAACAACGCATTTGGCCCAGCCACTGCTAATGATGTACAGAGCAGTGGTGGTTCAAGAGGTTTTGCAAAGGAGATGAGAGGCTTGAAGATGAGGAGCATAGTGGCTGGCCATGGAAAGTTGACAGTGAGCAACTGAGAACAATCATCAAAGCTGGTCCTCTTACAATTACTTGAGAAGTTGCTGAAGTTCTTAACGTCAACCATTCTATGGTCATTTGGCATTTGAAGTGAACTGGAAAGGTGAAAAAAGCTCAATAAGGTGGTGTATGTTGAGTTAACTGAAAATAAAAAAAATCAAAAAACTCATGGACACAGTCAGTAGTTTGGTGGTTGCCTGGGGGTGGGGATGGGGAGGTGGAGGGGAGGGGTGGGGGGCATGGGAAGGGGACATCAAATGCAAGAAATAATAATAATGATAAATATGTAAACTTTCTAAAAATAAAAAGAACCCCCAAAAATCATCATTTTGAAATGTTGTCTTCTCTTATTTTATGCAACAACAATGAACCATTTCTCGATCAGATTGTGATGTGCGACAAAAAGCAGAATTTATATGACAACTAGTGACAACCAATTCAGTGATTAGATTGAGAAGAAGCTCCAAAGCACTTCCCAAAGCCAAACTTGTACCAAAAAATGGTCAGAGTCACTGGTGGTTGATGCAGGTCTGATCCACTACAGCTTTCTGAATCCTGGTGAAACCACTCCATCTGAGAAGTTTGCTCCGCTGATCAATGAAGTGCACCGAAAACTACAAGGCCTGAAGCCAGTGGTGGTCAACAGAAAGGGTCAATTCTTCTCCATGACAATGCCCAACCGCATGTCGAACAACCAATGCTTCAAAAGTTGAACAAATTGGACTACAAATTGTTGCCTCATCCACCACATTCACCTAACCTCTCTCCAAGTGACTACCACTTCCTTAAGCATCTTGACAACTTTTGCAGGGAAAATGCTTCCACAACCAGCAGGATGCAGAACATGCTTTTCAAGAGTTCATAAAATCCTGAAGCATAGATTTTTGTGCTACAGGAATACACAAAATTATTTCTCATTGGCAAAAATGTGTTGATTAATGGTTCCTATTTTCAGTAATAAAGATGTGTTTGGGCCTAGTTATAATGATTTAACATTCACAGTCCAAAACCACAATTACTTTTGCACTGACCTAATATCTGTCATTTTACATTTCTCTTTGCCCTCCATGGGTGGGCCAGTTTGAAATTCATGCCAGCAACTCTTTAGGTATGAACAAACACCCGTTCTCCTGGTGGAGGAAGAGAGATAACTTTGAAAGGTGTTATCACACTAAAATGGATATATAATTACTGAAACTGGACTATTTTTTGGATTGATAGTGAACAGTATATGTCTGTATGTGTGTGTGTACGATGAACGTATCACCTAAGTGGGCGTGGCCAAGTTATGGAAACTGCTTGAAATTTCATCTGATGGCAGGGGAGGAACAAACCCCCTAGAGTGGGTTTGAGTGCCCAGCTGGAATGCAGGAGCTCCTCCATTGCCCCTATGAGTACCACTGCTTCAGACTCCTGATTATATTTGTGCCTGGCAGTGTGCTGACTGAGTAATATTTGCTACCATTTTTTGAACTCTAATCACATGTTAGACATATTGTTTCATCTGCCTCCAACACAATTTTCCTGACCTATTCTACTTGCCATATTCATTATTATACACATGCCCTCTATCAAAATAGGATTTTCTTATTTTCTGTCCACATAAATCCCTGACATTCCCCAATCTGGCACTTACTATAGATTTTATTATTTTTTTAGTTTAAGTAGTTATAGGTTTAATTGTCCGTTGTCTCCAATAGACTGTAAATGGGTAAAGTCAGATCTTTCTGGTGTGATGACCTATTTTCAGAATTGTCTCAATTATAATAATCTAATGTATTATTTTGCAGATGAGCAATGTGAAGTTCAGAATTAATAATGTGCCTAAATTCAATTAGCTAGTGGATGGTGGAGTTAGGATGTAAACCTTGGATTAGAGTTGGTCTCCCTGACTCCAAGGAATGGGGAAATTTATATTCTGATGGAAACAACTTCATTGCTGTCTAAACATCTCTCTGCATTAAAAAATTCAAGACTTTTAACAACAGAAAGTAATGATGAAGGAAAGATTCTACCCACGTATTGCATATTACCTTAAATTGCACACCGAATCTCTGTAGGGTCTTTTTGAAAATTCCAGTGTATTTTAAATTAAGTGTAAATTCAATATTTTGTATGTCATTACTACTTGGTTATTACCTCTTTATTAAAGAGCTAAATGTTTTAATGTTTTGTGCATTTTGAATTAATAAATACAATATTACATTCATTCCTCATGCGAATTCAACAATTTAACAAAATTCCCTGGGGTTCTTTTTTGGGTCAGTATAGATTGTATCTGTAGCTATCAAAGCAAAATTGCAGGCACTACTTTCTCTTTGGCCTTCTACATTGAATCTCCATCATTTATCACTTTCTAACATGATGGATGATGTCAACTGGTCCCTATTCCCTGGATCTTTGGGTAGGTTTGGCCAATGGGGGTCCTAGTTAGAGGTGGGAGGAAGGCAGAATGGTGGACTCAGGGTGTTTATTTCCCTGGGTACCTCTTTGTGGAGTCTCTTCAAGCTGATTTTGTTCCTCAAACACAAGTCACAGCTGCTCCCAAACTGGTCTTCTGTATATGACTCCGGTAATGCTGTTTTGACCTGTTCCTTTGAGCTTAGGTATGGTAATAGCTCTGCAATTATTAACCCTGAATTATGACATTATCCCTTATGGTTCTCCGATACCTATCAGCTTCAACACCTTTGTAACTACTTTGTATGAAATCCTCCTTAACACTTTTATAAATTTGAATGTCATATGGAGGAGGTTAATTAGAAGACGTGACCACTGATTGACCCATGGGCAATTGGAGGCTCCTTATGTCCACCCTTCCCCCACCCCGCCCCCCAGCCCAAGAAAAAAACATTCTTGGGATGTGCGTTTTCCCCACGGTTCCCACAGCCAGAGCCATTTTAAAGGATACAGCTTTGAGACAGCAATGTAATTTTGAGACTATCTGGGCAGTGTACTGACTTAACCCACTTAAGGCCTCTATATAAAAATGTTTTTAATGATTTATTTTATTGTTTTTGACAGACAGGAGAGACAGAGACAGAGAGAAGGGGGAGATCCCAGAGCAGTTTCCACAGTTGCACATCATCAGCTCTCTATATAGTTCCGTTCCACAGGTGGGCAGGGGCCTCGAAAAGCAGAGACTGGGATGGGGGCCTCCCACATGGGAGGCAAGCCCCCTCGAGCCACGGGCCAAACCAAGGGGCCAGAACCAAACTGGGGGGCTCCTGCATGGGACACTCACCCTAGTTTAGCATATGGGTCCACACAGGCCGGGGCTGGGATTTGATCCTTTGTCCCGGTGCTGCAAAGTGAGCACTTAACCTTCTGAGCCATCCTGGCTCCCCTTATATAAACTTTTAAGACCATAGCAGACAACCTTCCAAGACAAGCCTTGTATACAAGTTTCCTTGCTTGTTAAACTTACCATCTATCAATTTGGAGTGTGGCCTGCCTCTTTCTTCATTTTCTCTTTGCCCTTTGTATATTGGGGCTGGTTATAGATTTTACCTGGAAGACTCCTGAGTTAGCAAGCCAACAGCCATCTATTCTTATGGGACCCTGATGGGTAAACTGAGGTTAATCCTCATGAAATTTCAAAATATCAAAGAAAAAGAGAAGCACTTTAAAGTTATTAGAGAGGAAAATAAAACAACAACAAAGAATGAAAACCAAAATAGCAGGAATTCTCTTCAACACTTGTTGATAGATGACAACAGAATGATGGCTTAAATATTATTCTAAGAAAATACTATTTTAAATCTAGAATTCCATTTCTAGCCAGTTATTCTGAGACAAAATAAAAACATTTTATACTCTCAAGGATTATACACTTTTTTTTCCCCATAGTTCTATGCACCCTTTCTAATAATGAGACTCCAGAGAATTTTGGTAAAAATCAAGAAAAAACATACAGAATTTTAAAAATTGTGTGAATAAATCAAGAGAGTAATTAAAATATACCCTGTAATGATGATTTGGGCAAAGGTCTAAGAACACAACTATTGTAAATTGCAGAAGGTTTGATGAAGATGGTCCTCATAAGAGACAGTCCTGATAAACAATAGAGTGAATAATCAACCAGAGAGCTGAAAATTGACAGTATTAGAGAAATAATATTTTGTCAAGGAGAAAAAGGACAATTAGAAACTTCCGAGAAAATTCAAACAAAAGTATCAGAAGGCATGGTCAAATTTGAAGGAAATAAATGGTATTGAATGAATTAGCAATATATGGGATAAAGCAGTAGTTAATCAATTTAATCTTGGTAGTAGAAGCATTCTCCATGGGAGATGTGGAATTAATGGTAGGAGCAATAGTATCTTCATTGTACATAACTGAGAGCCAAGGTGTGCTTTCCAAAGTTGGTGAAACAAGATTAGTAGAAATAAATTGGAAGGGAACTAAGAATACAGAAATTCTTTCATGGCAGAAATCAATATGTAGTACCTTAAGTTTGTAACTCAGGAAATAAAATAGCTAGTATCCCAAAGTGCTAGTATCTGTGAATTGTAAAAAGCAATTACCTTTAGAGACTGGGATAGTTTTGGGGGGATTCCTAACAAGATAATGGGGGACAGAGACTTTTGCTTTTCATGATGACTACTTTTGTATGATATATTTTATCATTACTACATGCTTATTATATGGTTATATTATTTTGATACTTAATAAAATACAAATTTTTAAAAGGTGCACACAAAGAAATACAATAAGAGATATGATATTATAAAGTGTTACAAGTAAAAGACAAATGGTGAACATATATTTAGGGAATAAGAAAGGGAGAGGTCTTTCTGGGCTAAGAGAATTAGAGAAACCTTCATGAAAGAGGTGATTTTTAAATTAAAGTATATTTTTGACAAGAAAATGTATCAGGTCATTTTAGCTGTGTGTATGTGTGTATTACACTAACAAAAGCTAGCAGCTTGAGAGAGAAATTAACAATGCATTTTTGTCTATGGTTAGAGATAGCTATAAAAGCCAAATGAAAAGAACTTGTAGTGAAATAATTATAAATAATTATTTTTTACCTCTAACATCCTAGCAGGTTGAGTGACACATGGTAGACACTTGTACGTGCAGGTGATTAGTTAATAAATGAGGGAATGAATTGCAAGTCACTAAGAAATTAATTAAGGAGAGCATTGGCATATGCTAAAAGAAAGTCATGGCTTAATATGTAAAGTATGAGTGTACCAATATACAATATGACAAATGTGTCATGGAACAGATAAAGCTCCCACATGGAGTGTCAAGGCTACAGAACAAGGCCAATATAGCTTTGGGTTCTATAAACCTTCAAGGGCATATGAAGCTGATGAAGTGCTAGTCTCTGGTATTTGTAATCACATCACTTTAGATACTAATTGGAAAGAGGTTTAAGGTAGGATAACAAGCAACCATACTCAGGAAGTCCAGCTTTAGTATCTAAGCTACAAAAACAAAACAAAAGAAAACAGAATAGACCCGAATTCTAGGCTTAGGCAGTCAATTAGAATTTGTGTTCTCATGATCATGGCCACTTGAGGGTTTCCTGGGCATAATTAAAATAAATCAGGAAGTATTTCTCTCTGCATTTCTACTTTCTCAACTATAGATTTTGCAGTTTGGGGAAAAAAAAAAATGAGCGCTTAGTTTTATAATTTTAACCAGGTCATTACTAGGCTGGAAATAAATCTACTTGCTCACTACCACAGTCCTGTGCCTGTAAAGTTCTTGGCCCAGTATTTTAATGATATTTGGAGAGGGGAGGAAGGAAGCAATTTCTAAAGTACCGATTTATTAAGTTGTTTCAAAATTGATCTCAGTATTCTCTGCTTGAACAACTTCAGTGATGGTGAATTCACACTGCTTGGAAAAAGGCTCTTTAACCTGTTGATAGTGGTACATGGCTCATATCCCTTCTATCTCTTGGCCTCAGATCTAAATTACTGCCCCAGATGTGACCTCCCTAGTTTTAGAACAACAGGGTATTTATTCCTCCCTGTGTTATTCTGAATTCAATATATCGATTGAATGAATTGACTCTTTGGTCTGCCACACTAAGGAGTTTACTAATACTGAATTTGTAATTATTTTTCACATATTTTCTACATAGATGCACATTAAATCTTATCTTCCTCATTTTGTATTTGTGTCTTTTCTGAACCAAGTAAAATATTTTATAGTTACCTCTATTATATTTTGAGAAGAGGATTCTTTTCTATTTAAAAAATTAGGATATAATTTGCATATAGTAAAACTTGCTTTTTTTACTGTATAGCTCTGCTAGTTTTCACAGATTTATACAGTCATGTAGCCACTACCACAGTCATGATACAGAACCATTTTATTGCTCAAAAACATACCCAGTGTAGTTTGCAGTTAACCAGTATCCTACTCTCATGTTCAACAACTACCAGTGTATTCTCTGTTCATATAATTTTGCCTTTGTAAGAATGTCATTTCAATGAAATCATACAGTATGTAAACCGTTGACTATGGCTTTGTTCATTCCAGTAATGCACTGTAAATTCAATTATATTGTTGCTTTATCAAGTATTTGTTCCCCTTCACTACTGACTGAGTAGTATTCCATTGTGCAGATATACTACAATCAGTTGGGAGACACTTGTTCTGTTTCTAGAAACGTGATTTGCAAGTTTTTTCTCTATCTGTGGTTTGTCTTTTTATTTTCCTGACATTGTCTTTTGAAGAGCAGATGGTCTTAATTTTGATGAATTTTAATTTATATCAAGTGTTTTCTTTAATGGACTGTACTTTTAGTGTTCTATCATTGTTTAGGTATTGAGGATTGAGGTTCATTTAAAAATATTTGTCCCCATTGTTATCCAATTTTCTCAGCACTGTTTGTTGAAATGAGTTTCCTTTCTCTATTGAAATGCCTTTACACATTCTTGAAAAATTAACTGATGCTATACATGTGCATCTATTTCTAGTATCCCTGTTCTATTCCATTTATTTTTATGTCTACCCTTTGTCTAACATCAGACTGTAGTTTTATAGTAAGTTTGGAAATCAAGTAATGTGAAACTTCCAAATTTGTTTCTTTTTTTTCAAAATGTTCTGCCTTTTTTTTTTTTGTCTATCTATATACATTTTAGAACGAGTTTGTGAATTAAAAAAAAAAAGCCGATTTATTTTGGGATTTCAGTTGGGATTATGTTGAATCTATAGATCAGTTTGGGGAGAATTAACGTATTAACAATTTTGAACCTTACAATCTGTGAACTGTAAATTGCTCCATTTATTTAGATGGTCTTTGATTTCTTTCATCAATGTTTTATTTTTAGCATACAGATCTTACACTCATTTTGTAAGATTTTACATAAATATTTATTTTTAGGGGTGCTATTGAAAATGGTACTTCAGAAATGTTAAATTTGTGATTGTTCACTGCTAGTATATAAAAGTATGATTAAATTTGTATATTGGTGTACTATTCTTCAGCCTTGATATTCACTAATTAGTTTTAATAGCTTTTTTGAAGCTCCTTTGAGATTTTCTGTATAGACAATCATGTCATGTCATTTGCGAGACAGTTATGTCTTCCTTTCTAATGTGTGTGCCTTTTCTTTTCTTTTCTTTTTTTGCATCCTTTTATGTATTTTATTTTTTTATTTAGCTCATTGTTCTAGTCTGTCAAAAACTTTGGGGTCATGTATCTGTTACCTAGTTTTACACTGCTTAGCAAAAAGTTCACCAATTTCTCATCTTATTTTTTATTTAAAAGTACTGAATCAGATAGTTTTTGTAAAAAAAAAAATTAAAACAAAGCAAACCCACTTCTCATTAGGAGAAATTTCAAATAAATATATGAGGGCTATCCAGAAAGTTTTCAGCCATGAAACCATTCTTATTATAGAGACAATGGCTGGATTTTTTTTTAGACAGCCCTTGTATATAGATGTGAAAAAATAGTGTAACAAACATCTTGTACCCATCACAGACTTCAAAAGTTATCAACATTTGGCCAATCTTGTTTCATCTGTACCTACACTCACTCCCTTGTTACACCCCCACCGTTGTATTATTTTAAAGCGTATCCAAACAACATATTATTTTCAGATAGAGATTTGAAAATGAACTCTTCCACTATGTTGTAAGTTAACCAAAATTGCAAATGGTGTCTTATTTGTTATTTTATATCAATCACCTGAATAGCTCAGCATTATGCACATGGAATATATGTTCAAGAAATTTTGGTTGAAATAAATTTTTTGTGGAATTTTTAACTTTAGTGTAGTCTAGAAATTCTTTTCTCCCTTTGCCTTTTGAAAATCAATTTGGTTTACTTTGAGGTACCTTTCTCTATTTAGTTGTTACACAATTTTATTTTGAAAGTATTTTATTTAACACATATGACAAGATCTGAGTACTGTAACATATATGAGAGCATGAAAGCACAATAATGCAGTGTACACTCAACACCAAATTCAAGAACCAGAATTTCACTAAATCACTGAAACTGCTCTGTTCCCTTGAAATCCTATGCTCTCTTGTCTTTTCATATGTTATCTGTATTGTGAATGTTATCATTAAAAATTTAAATAGTTATATAAATATATAGACATATATCCTTATAAAGGATATTGTTTAGTTTTGCTCATTTTTGAGGCTTATAAAAATGTTATTATGTTGTAGTCATTTTTCTGTGAATTGTTATTTAAATTAGAGAATTTAGACAATATACATTTGATATAATTCTATGTATGGTCCAATTTAAATATATCATCTTACTTTCTATTGTCTGATTTGTTTTTTGTTCCTTATTTCTGCGTTAGCTGACTTTATTTTTGGATTAATTTAATATTTTTTGTATTATATTTCACCTCCAGTTTGATTTTTAGTTAAATATTCTTTATATATATATATATATATATATATATACACACACACACACACACACACACACATATATACATATATATATAGACACACATATGTGTGTGTGTGTATATATATCCTTTATATATACACACACACACATATATGTGTATATATATATCCTTTATATATATATATATATACACACACACACACACAATATATATATACACACACAGACACACACATATATATATCATATATATATATATATATATAAAGGATATACATTTATATATATACACACACATATATATGTGTATATATATATAAAGGATATATATATATACACACACACATATACACATATATATATATGTATAATTACTCTAACGTTTACAATATATATCTTTAATTCATTAGAGTCCATTTTCACATTGTATCACTTCCTATGGAGTGTATGACCCTTATGACAGGACACTGTCATTTTTCCTCCCACTTTTTGTGCTATGGCTGTCATACCTTACAAACCCTGTAATACATTGTTTTTTTTGTTTTTTATTATTATTTTTTTATTGTTAAATTTAATGGGGTGACATTGGTTGGTAACAATTAGATAGTTTCCAGATGTACAACTCCACATCACATCAAACATTGTTACTACTTATGCTTTAGACTCTATTTTCTTTTAATGTTATTAAAATAAGAACATTTATATTTACTCTAATTCTTACCATTTCTGATGCTTTCTGTTTCTTTGGGCAGGTCCAAATTTGCATATGATACTACCCTCCTTCTGCCTAAAGAACTCTCTTTAAAATTTATTGCAGTCTAGATCTTCTGGCGTTATGCTATCTTAGCTTTTTTTTGTCTGAAAAAGTCTTCATTTTGCCTTCCCTTTTGATGTCTAACTGCTGAATACAGAATTCTGAATTGACAGATTTTTTTGTTTTGTTTTTATTTTTCCTTTCAGCACTTTAACTATGGTGTTCCATTGTCTTCTAGTTCACAAAATTTTGAATGGGAAATCTGTTTTTCTCATTCTGGAACTTCAAATAGATATGTTAGATGATTTGATGTTGTACCATACTTCTTGGATTTTCTGTTCTAGTTCATATTCTCTCTCTCTCTCTCTCTCTCTTTCTCCCTCTCCCTCCCTCCTTCCTTCCTTTGCTCTCCCTGTCCCTCTCCATCTCTCTGTCCCTCTCCCTCTCTCTCTCTCCTTTGTTCTTAAGTTTGAGTAACTTGAACTATCCCAAAGTTCACAATTCTTCCCTCAGACATATGCAGTCTACTGATATGTCTGTTGAAAGAATTAGCTCTGATATCAAATTATTATTTATAGCTTTTCTATTTGACATTTTAATAGTTTCCATCTCTCTGTTAAAATGTCTTATCTTTTTATGTGTGTCATAAACCATTTCCATTAGATTCTTAGCATATTAATCATAATTATTTTAGTCTCTATCAGATAGTTCTAACACCTGAATTATCTCTGAATCTAATTCTGATTATTGCTTTATCCCTTGACAATAGTTCATTTTCTCTAACTTTTTTTGGTGTCTCATAATTTTTTTAATTGAATATGGGACATCATTTGTAAACAATAGAGAATGGAGTAAATAGCATTTATGTCTGGAAGTGGGCATGTCTCTTCTCAGACAGTCTCAGTGTGGGGGATTGACTCAATCTACTCACTAGTTCAACTGGGTTTTTGTTTTGTTGTTACTGTTGTTACTGTCAGTATATCCCAGGCTTCAAGTTCCTCCAGCAGTGAACACCCATTACTTGGGTGTTCCTGTGGAGTCTGGATGGTTATTCTCTGTGCCTGTGCTCTACCCTCAAATGTCACAAATCTCTGTATCTCTGTGTTGCAAGGTTCTCTCTCTCCACTTTCCCCTCTTCCTTAGGAGTAGACTGCTATTGTTCATTACTTCCTGCTAGGTTTGTTGTGAGCCCAGGGATATTTGGTTCTCTGGGCCAGTGTCATCTTTAGCAGGACCTACGTACTCATCTGGGTCTTGAGTATAGGACATTCTCAGCATTACTGTCAATTCCAGCTGTAGAAACCAAACGGCCTTGTGTCTGTGGCTGGTACTGGGCAGGGTAGCAGACTTTGTATTGGTCCAGGACCCTGGGACATAAAGATTTTCCTTTATCCCTCTTCAAGAAGATGTCTTTTTTCTACGCTTTCCCAAGAAGCTTTGTGGTGGCAGGAAGTAGAATGTCCTACTCTTTCTTTAGAGGTAGATGGGTTTTGCACTTCTCTCTCTCCTTCCCCTTCTCTCTCTCCATCTCTCCCCCGCCCCGCTACACACACCCTCCTCCCATGACCCTAGGAAATAGAGTTTGCTGCCTTTCTCCAAGTGGCTTAAGGCTTTTTGCTTTCAATGAGAGGTAGGTCCAGGGAAGTGGATGGTGTTTTGAGCCTGAATCTATGCAAAAGCCATTCACCTTCTGTATACCTGCACCACTGAAGGGAGGTCTTGCCTTTTATAGAAATTCAATTCTTGTGATTGCCTTATGACCTTAGCTCCCCAGTGGGTTCAAGAAAGGTTATGATTTTGGATATTATCTGGTTTTTGTTGTTATTAGGATGGGAACAACATTCTCTTACAGCTTTTGAGAGCTTAAGTGGAAGCAGGATTTATATGGCTTATTTTCTTTATTCAGCATTGTATTTTTAAGATTCATTTATGTTATTACATGTAGCTACAGTTCATTTATTTCCTCCAATATATAATATTCTATTAGATGTATATCCTGCAATATGTCCATTCTCTTATAAACAGGCATTTGAGTTGTTTCTAGTTATTTATTTTTATGAATGACATTTCTTTGAACACTCTTAGTTATATCTGTTGGTGCTCCTTTATAAGTTTCTCTAGCTTATGTATCTAAGAAGGATTTAGTAAGATATGTATGATAATGCTCAATCTTACAAAATAATGCCTTTTATTTTTAGTTTATGCCTTTATACCTTCTGAACAATAAAGAAAAGCTGCACACATCACTTATAGTTATCCTGTTAATTTCTTTTTTGTCATCACCTATGTCTATTCTTTCTTTATTTGTCACCTCATGAATTCTTATTTCTCCATTTTTTGTTTGTTTGTTTGTTTTTAATTTAGATTTTGGCTTTACCTGTGGCTTGTGATCCAGCTCTTGCTCTCTGGTCTTGATGTTATTACTTTACTTGATTGATACTTGACTTAGTGCTTCCTAAAATATTTTGGCCTGGACTTGCTATTGTAGCTTATATTGCTTTGAGCTATAGAATATAATAAACCTCATTGTATTAAGCTTTTCAATCACCATCTTCAGCTCTAGCTAATTGAGCCAGCATCCTTACAAGGTATTTACCTCTTGACCGTGTGTGTGTGTGTGTGTGTGTGTGTGAGAGAGAGATAGTATTTGAACACTTGGGGTTGATATAACTCCATCAATCATTACCCTTTAGGTAGATCCTGTATGTAGACTCCACTTTACTCTAGAAACCAGTTTAAGTATTTAAGTAGTCACAATTCCAAGTCACATTTCTCTGATTTCTCTTCAAGGATATTAGGAAAGATAAGTCAAGATATAGATGCATAGATCAGGACAAAGCAATTTATATTTTGTCCTGAATCTTCAGGCACCCTCAGAGAACTGACTTCATAAGGCACAAATTAAGATTTGTATTTTTTTTTTTCTGCTTTGGTCTCCTTGCAATGAATCAATGAGCCAGAATTAGAATGCTCAGAGGAAAGCATTAATATGTGGGGGCATATTAATGAGGACATATGAGGGCAAATTAAGTGAGCGATTCAGTGTTTATATTCTTAATGTCAGTTGTCTGGAAATATATTTTATTTTCAAAACTGTTTTTTTTTAAGATTTATTTTATTGTTTTTGACAGAGATAGGCAGAGACAGAGAGAGTGGGGAGGACACAGAGCATCCTCCACAGCTGTATTTCACCAGTTTTTCAACATGGTTTTGTTTCACACAGGTGGGCAGGGGCCGCACAGGGTGAACATTGGACTGGGGGCCTCCCACATAGGAGGCACACTCCAGTTCAGCATTGGGTCCACATGGGCCAGGGCCGGGACTCCATCCTCAATTTCTGGGGCTGCAAAGCAAGCACTCAACCTGCTGAGCCACCCCAGCTTCTCCTGGAAATATATTTTATGACAACTGAAATATAGGTAAAAACAAGGTAGAAGTTATGGGGGAGTGGTGGGAAGTAAATAAAGAAACTTTTATTTTCTATATGCTACGACTTTTTTTTTCCCCAGGGAAATATTGATTCAAAGCGGTTATGTAGTGTATAGAGCTTTCTTCCCATGATAGTTATAAAATTGGGGGAAAACGTGATCTGTGCTCACAAGAACATTAGAATTTAACAAAGATTAGTATGCCAACCAATATCAACCAATGAATCAATAAACACATGGTAGAAAATAAGTATAAATAAGTCAAGATACTCAGAAGGACATTACTCAGTGTTAAGACATAGTTGGATCAGAATAGGTTAAGCAATGGTAGGTCAGGAATGAGCAGTCTCATCAAAAAGAGAAGGAGGCATGAACAAACATTTCCTTATGCAGAGGAATGTTTTAAAAAGTTATATTTTTCCATACTGCAAACTTGTCCAAGTGTTGTGCTGGAATGTTTGCCCTGCAAGAAGACCCTTTCTCAGGCCAGTGCAACATGCCTCTGACTGTTGTGTTGGCTGCAAAGTGCTCACAGCTGCCTTTCCTCTAGTCTAGAGAATTCTCTGAGCTGGGTCATCAAAAGAAGGGGTTCCCCCAAAACTAGCATTAATTTCACCTGGAAACTTGTGACTGATGCAAATTCTTAGACCCTACCCTGGAAATGTTGACTCAGACATTCTAGAGGTGGGGCCCTGAAATCTGTGTTCTGTAGAACTCGATGTGATTCTAATTCACAGTGAAGTCTGAGAACTACTGTCCTAGTTGATGGGGTCCACCTTGTCTTGGAGGCTAGGCATCCCCCACCCTAGATCCACAACTGATCACTGATACAAAATACAAAAGACCAAACTCATTGCCTCTGGGGTGGGGAGAAGGCAGCTGCTCTGTGGTATGACTTATACTCTACTAGAGAAGCAGTCAGAGGACTGGGTGGGGACTCTGGACCAAATCTGGCCTGCCGACTATTTTTATAAATCAAGTTTTAGTGGAACAAAGCCAGTCTCATTTATTTTATTGGCTATGGCTGCTTACATACTATAATGACAGGGTTGAGTAGTTGCAAGAATGACAATCTGGCCCTTTACAGAAAAAGCCTATTGACTCTTGTTCTAGTCTCACCTATCCCTATCACATCAGACCAACCTGACACTCCATCCTTGCTTGGTTCTCTTTTCTTCTCCATTCTGCTTTCTTCGCTCCCTTGCAGATTGCATCCAAATCTGTGCCTCAGGCTTTGCTTCCCAGACAAGGGAACTTGACAAGTATACCCTCAAGCATCTTATTTTTCTGCTCCTTTTTATGTGTTTGCATTGGCTATAAGGGAGCTGTGAAGTCTCCCAGATGGATGGACTAAACTTGCTCAGTAGGCAGTTTCCTCCTAGTTGGTCTTTTGGAACAAAGATACTCTGCTCAGAAAGGGATGGCATTTCTCATCTATGCCACCCTAACTTTTCTTTCTACCACTTCTCTCATAGAGTATTAGTGACTGCCTGGAACTGTCTTTGTTACCCTGGTTTAAGGCTCACATGTTATTACTGTTTCATTTGTATTTACATTAATAGAGTATGAGCAATTTCCATGAAATTTTGTGCCATATGATACTGATTTGGCTGATGTCAAAGGACCTCTGGAAATATAAATAAAAGTAAAATAGAAATATTCCCCCCATGACCACCAGTGATTGTTGAGCTAGGGTATTATTGAAATTCATTAAGTTAAAAATATAATAGAGAAAATATTTTGTCCTCAGTTGGCTAAATGTCCTACTGAAATAATTAAGCTTTGTTTAAGCAGCACCCAGGCCTACGATCTGTCCTCTGAGTTGTTTACCTTCTTAATAATGAAGTAGCACCCGAATCTTTTAATTACTTGCTGTTGATACTTAGAAAAATATTCATGGTTTCTAATGCAGTATGTTTTAAAATATTTTCTCTCTGGCAAGCTAATGGAAGTATGGCTAACACACAAAATGAAAAATATAATCAATATCAAGAGTCGAAATAGCAAAAGTCATTTTCTGGAAGAATAAAGAGCTGGAATGAGAAAAGAGAGACAGTAAAATAGGATCAAGAGTGGTGAGATCGCTCTGTAATATTGGTTGAGGATTCAGGCAGGGATAAAGAAGGAAAGGACTATTGTCTGTTTAGAGACAATTGCTCATTTTATAGAGTCTGTGGCTACTCCTTAGGACACAGACATGGAATAGCTTCTTCTATTTTCAGGTCACAGGACCACTGTAGGATTTTCAAATCTAAGGTTTTATATGACTTGCAGGAAAGTGCTGTATGTAGGGAAGAAGAATGATTTAACAGAATAGGAATTTTATGAACTGAGGTTTAATTTAGAATGGCATTTGTTGATGAACTTCGGTAAAGTATTTCACATTTCAGGGATTTTTACCAAAGCCCTTTTCAGCTTTCCAATTGATTAAAAATCATTGTTGAGTACTAATAGAGTGAACTGTGGAACACTCAAGATTTATAATTACATACTTACATACAACCATCAGATTTTAATATAGTAATTCAAATCTTACAATGATCCATATAACAGAGTCATAGATAATAAAACACTTCCCATTTTTATAGCATTTCAAAATTCTTTCATGTCTTTAATTTTATTTTACTTTCACAACAATACTGCAAAGGGGCAACAGATATTTAAGTGATAAATTAATGTAATAATTCAATTCAACATAAGCTTATAAAGTAACGTTTATCCCTGTCCCAAGATGGCAACAGCCAAAGACTAGTTACTGCCACCGTGCCTCCCCTAGCTATTTGAAACCTGCACGCAGGTTTGGGACGACGTGGAAGGAACTGCCCAGCGCACCAGTTCCTGGATAATCCAAGAGGAGGTGTTGGAGCGACCGGACCTCCTGAAGATGCTGCCTTAATGTTAGTGCAGCTAGGCTTCTTTGCTTGAAATGAAGATTTGGAAGAGGTCACATCTACTGACCTGAAGTACCTGGTGTTGCCAGCCTTTCCGAGAGCACTCGCCACGAAACAAGCCAACCCCAGCAAGTGCCCAGAGCATGTGCAGTGGGCTCGAGAATGCTTTTAAAGCTACTTAACTCTGTACCAACACTGTCAGGTGGGAGAGTTCGAGTTGCCCAAAACTAAGAACTCAGATGAAAATGACTCTGCTGGATCCCCCATGGCCTGTCTGAGCTTTGTGGCTGTGGCCTCGCAAAGACAGGCTAACATAGAGGGATATAGGCCGTAGAAGAAGGTGGAGCAGGGGCTGTCTGCACTGGAGCCTGCCGTGGTACATGGGGACGTGAATATTAATTACGCCTTCACCTTTGAAGGTGGATTGGCATCAGCTTAGAAGAGCTCCAGAGCATTGACCAGGAGGTAAAGATCCTGCAAGAAAAAGGCCCTTCCACCGAGGCATCAGCTTCTCACCCATCAACTCCGGACAGGCCTCCAATGAAACCCTTCATTCTCACTTGGAATGCAGCCCAAGCCACACACTGTGTTTGGAGCTGGGTATCCAAGTCTGGGGTCTATGATGGTGAATGACTGGTGTGATCAGTATCGGAACTCAGGAGCACTACCCGATCAGGGTGTAGACAAGATGCCATCAGAGGCCAAAAGGGCAGTCCAGCACCAGGAGGGTGAGGAGGAAAGGAGGAGAAAGGTGAGCAAACAATTTGCCAAGTCAGGAGTGGGACAACTAGAAGGACACCCACCCCAGGGGCTGTGGTGACCCACAGAACACAGGCTACTCTCCCCACACGAGGTGGGATTTCCGGGGCAGGGGTGGGGCCCACACTCCTTCCTGCGCCGTCTGCCTCTCCCTGGCTCCTGCCTCAGCTCTCTACCACACACGCCTAGACGCTCCATCTTGCTTTGTATTCCTTGTGTCAAGAAATCCGTGGGTATTCGAGCCCTAGACGATGAACCAGCAATCTTGTTTTGGCATGATCGTGCCCATCATGGTGACTTCCAGTTTCCTAAGTGGAAAGGAAAGAGTACTGAGAAGTGCCTTTGCATAATCAGTGGCTGGATGACTGCTTCTTAAAAAATGATAAAGATCCCTTTAATCACATGAGCCTGTGCAGAAAACAATAAACATAAAAATTACTGTCTAGATATATAGTCAAATCATAAATGGGAGCACGTGCTTTGCACTAAACCAGAAAAGGTCTGGCTTCACATGTCAGCCCTGACTCTCTTATGAGCTTTGGGACACTGATGATGCTATTTGACATACCTGACCCTCATCTTTTAAACATAAAATGGTGTTACTGAATAACACCCAAGCCGGTTATGTAATGTAAACTACTTGGCACAAAGTGAATGTTCAGTGAATTTTGGTTCTAGTTCTACTTACCCTCAGTTATATGCTTCCAAAATTTGAAAACAAATGAAAAGGCAGCTTCCAAGCTAAGTATTATGTAAAATGGGTAGTTGAATTGAACAGAAGAAATACTATCTAAAAAAATATATAAATAAATAACCACCAAAAATAGTGCCATCAACCGAAGGTGACTTAATTTATAAGATATTTGTGAACTGAGTGCTGAGTTTCCTGACATCTAAAAGGAAACCTCATTAGTCACCTCATGTTCACCACAGGCAAAAGAAAGTGTACACATTTACAGACAGAAATAAACCTTCTCCTGGAATTAAGTTCAATGAGCTGAATTTCTGTGGGTCCTTTTATAGCTGATACTTGCCAGCAAAGTGGATACTGCCTGGCTACAGCTTTACAAAAACCACAGAAATATGGATGAGACAGTTTTCACAGTTTTCATATCGACCCTCAGTTTTGCTCAGGGCAAAACTTTGTATCATCAATCAGTGAAGGCATTTCTGTGGAGAACTGAGATAATTTGGTCCAAGTACGTTGCTTCTTGATGATCTAACTTAAAATGTGGCAAGCTTGGAGAATTGAGGAGAAAGGGTATTTAGTATGTCCATTAGACTGTCTTTTTCAAATATCAGATGTCTTAAGCCAGCACTTGGCAGGTGCTGGCTCCCAGACAATTTGTTATTGAACTCTTTAACAACTACTCGTAGTGCAGCTATTCTAGGCTCCTGGCTAATGTGATAGTTGTGTGCTTTGGACACCAGGCATGAGGGAGGCAGAGTTCTCATTATGTTATAAAAGTTAAGAGCTTTACTTACACTTTTGCCAACTTTGAGGGCAACCCATTTCAGTAGAGACTTGGGGACTAGGAGTATTTATTGGTTAGTAAGGTTGCCATTTCTCTTACAAAAGAGCTTTCACTTTTATCAAGTGCTTCCAAGAAATCCTTAGTTGTGTTCCTCAAGTTCTGTCCCTTGTAATGCACAAAGGACAAATATCATCTTCATATTACAGAGGCCCAGTGTCTTTCCTAAGACTGCAGTTAGCTGCATAGGCATTACTAGAGCTTTCATTCTCTGATTCCCTGGACCAGAGTGGTTTTCAGTACTGTGCACTGCCTATAGCCGATAAAACAACCCAGTCATGATTCTACTTTAGCATATTGCTTTTGCCAGTCCTTCTAGTTTAATCCATTTCAGATTACATTGTCAATAATCTTGCTTCATGTCATAAAATTCCACTTCGGATGTGTTTCCACAGATGAGATTTTTCATACTCTGCTAGTAGCCCTGATGTTAGTATATGTTTTCAAGGACTTTGGCTCAGCCATGTAGAGTGGACCTGATTTAAAAAAAAAAATGTATGTCACATCATTTACGTTGCTCTTGCAAACATTTTTATGTATTTTTATGGAGATCTTCTTTTAAGAGGCCATAATTCCAAGATTTGAGGAACAGAATGTGCTTTTGAAATTTAAGACAGGCACCCTGTTCACATATTTGACTCATAAATGGAGTTGTGTCAGTGCAGGTGGCATATGTTTAAGAGACGAGACTGATGGTTTTGCAATATCTGCTTGATTATTTTTAAGATTCTTTTACTGATGATGTGACAGCTTCCACACCCTCTACCTCTGACACTCATAGCCATGGAGAGTTACGGCAATGACACACGAGCTTAATATTCAGTCCAGGGTAGCACCTGGACTCTTAGTGTAGTGTTTCTCTATCATTATCTGTTTTACATAAAAGAAAATTTCCCAGATATGGGAAATATATTCTCCTGGGTCTCATCAGAAAATTAAAATTTGGCTGTTCTAATCTTCATCTTTATTATATTTTTTATTACAAAAAAGAAAGTCTATATTTTGAAATGTTTGAAGTGAAATATGGAGTTTGCTCTTATCCCTAATACTATTCCCTTGGGACTAACCCAAATAAACACTTTGATATGCATCCTCTTTGAAAAAACTTGATTAGTGTTTAGTTTCAAGAATGTAAGGGCTGATCACAAAAAAGAACATCTCTGTAAATATATTGACTTAATAGGTTATAGAAAAAAAGATATTGTTTATAGACATTTTGTCAATAGACTTTTTGATGTTTTTCACAGAGACAGAGTAGAGGGAGGGCCTAGGGCAGTCTCCATAGTTGTACGTGATCAGTTTTCAACATGGTTTCATTACACACAGGTGGGTGGGGGCCGCACAAGGGTGGGAACAAGGCTGGGGGCCTCCCGCATGAAGGCACACCCCCTTTAGCCAGGGACTGAACTGGGGGCAGGCAAGAGAACTTAACTGGGGGCCTCCCACATGGGAAGCACACCCCAGTTCAGCATATAGGTCTGCATGGGCCAGGGTTGGGATTCGATCCTCAGTCCCCAGGGCTGCAAAGCAAGCGCTTAACTCACTGAGCCATCGCAGCTTCCCCAAAATTTACCTCTTAAGAGAAGTTCAAGTGAGCAAGACTATCTTTCTTTCTACATTTCTTCCTTCCTTCATTCATTCAACTATCTGCCAGGTGTGTTAAGTTTGGGGGATTAAAACACACACACACACACACAATTAATTCAAGCTTTCATGGAGCTCATAGTACTAGCAGACAGACAAAACCAGAAAAAAATGAAGAAGCAATAATAATAATAATTTGTACTGGATATAAGTACAAAGTATTAAAGAATACATAGAAGGGAAACTGTGTACATCTTGAGAAATGGAAGAAGGCTTTATTGAGAATGTGATACTTGAGCTTAGTCTTAAAATCTTTAAGGTGAGTGTTTTAACCCAGAGGGTTAAAAATATTCTCCAAAACAAAACAAATGAACAACTAAAAATTATCATACTCTGTGTAAAAGAGTAAAAATATTTAGGTGTTTGGAATATAAAAAGACATGGACTTATTGGAGATGACATTGAAAGGTCTACAGGGTCTTTATTACTATGTTCAAGAGCTTGAACTTGTAGCATAAGTAATGTGGAGCCACTGAAGAGTTTTATACAAAGGAAACATCTTTGGATTTTAGATAAACCATGAAGAGGACTAGATTCCAGAGAAAACAAGTTAAGGAGTTTTTGTGAGTGGTCCAGAAGAGAGGTGGTGAGAGTTTAAACCAGGGAAATGGTTGCAGGAATAGAACAAAGGAATATCATCTGGGAAACATTTAGGAGGTCAAGTTGGAATTAGTTAGGATTTCAATGTATTTTGTAGGGATGAGAGAGAAAGGTAAAAGTATAGACGACTTTTCCTAGTTCAATGGGTAGATGTTGACATGAACAGAGCAGAAAGAAGATAAGTGCAGTTTTATGGCTGTTGAGTTGATAAGTTTGAAGTTCCAGCTAAATATATGGGTGCACTGCTAGCAGAAGAGGAATATAATATAGATATGAATTTCTATATGTCATCAGTATATAGAAAAATCTCATTGTACATTGACACACACACACACACACACAGACATATACACATTATATTATATTCATGTTATAAACATTTTTATATTTATATAGTTAAATACTGGGGGTACCAAAAAAATGTATATGCATTTAAAGAGATGTTATCTATGTTCTCATATTACCTTTCAAAGTTGAATTGAATTACAGTAGCAACGTGCAGTATGACATTTGCTGAAAAGATGGCATTAATCAAATGAATACGAGTGCTACCATGCGACAGTCAAGACAGTCAGAGAATGGTGGAAGCACAGTTGCCATTGGAGGAGCGCAAGACTATTTTGAAGTGGTATTTGAAATTCCAGAACATTGTGGAAAAGTACAATGACAATAGAGGTGTGAGTATGCAACAGAACTTCCAACATGTTTAACAACTATATGTATTTGTGATAAGTTTGAGACACACGATAAACTGAAACAGCATGCGGAGTAATACACCTGGACACTTTGGTCAACGCTGTTCGCAGTAGTTTACAGTAATCAGAAGTGTCTGGATGCTGATGGTAACCACTTCAAGCACTTCTGGTAATTGCAGAAGTCAAATGTTACTTGTATTCATCTTTTGTTATTGATATGTATTGAGTATTACAATCTTTTTTTTTTTTAGATTTATTTTTATTGTTTTTTGACATAGAGAGACAGAGAGAAGGAGGAGGGCCCAGAGCAGTCTCCAGAGTTGACAGCATTAGTTTTCCATATAATTTCACTCCACAGGTGGGCACGGGGCTGCACAGGGCAGGAACTGGGCCGGGAGCCTCCCGCATAGGCCCCCACAAGAACTGAACTGGGGGCACACCCTAGTTCAGCATATGGGTCCACCTGGGGTCAGGACTGGAATTCGATCCTCGGGCTCCGGGGCTGCAAAGCGCCCGAACCATCCCAGCTTCCCCGAGTATTACAATGTTAATACCGTTTTTTCCTTTCTTAAAATGTGTATACATTTTTGTCACCCTCTGTATATATAATTTATATTAAATTAATATATAATATTCTACATTATGTATCATCAATAGTAAATAAATATACTACAATATAAATTTATATAACATATACATATTTATATGTTAATTTAATATATAAATGTGTGTATATTTGTATTCATACTTAAGCTATTTTTGCCAATGGAGCACATTTTAGAACGTAATTATTCTCTATTCCAAAAACAATGCTGCAGTGTGGTCATTGACACTTATACCTTACTTCTAATACTTCCATCACCAAGAGTGACTTTAATGACTTTGGGCCTAGTGATTATTAACTTTTTATCTAGTGCACAAAACCTCTGATTGCCAGGACTGGGAAGTTGTAAAATTTCAGGCTACTCAACCTTTATTTTCTGAATACAATGAAGAAATGCTTTTATGTTTGAAATTAGAATTGTAACCATTGCAGTTTATTCAAATGAATCCTTTTTTATTTAAAAAAACTATTCTGTATAAAAAATCTCCAAAAAAAAAATAATAATCTTAACAGGCATTTCAGCTCTATACCATAAACAGAAATTAATATCCATGAAGTCCTATTTTCACACTATTAGCCAAGGAGTATGCAAATCAGCAGCAGGCTAGTCTGTACTGACACTTCATTAACACTTCATTAAGAAGAAGAGGCTCTTGGTACTTGAGGTTGTGCCAGAGATGGAATATTTCTTTTTCTTGAAATCCACATATTTTTACCCTAAAGCTCCAGAGCTTCTTGGAATAGCTATTAATATTTATAAATACTTCAGCTGTAATGCAAGAAAAACAATAAAAAACCTAATGACTTCTGCTAATATCTCTGTACTTCATGGAGGGTCAGAAGGTCTCGGAAATCCCCCTCAGGAATAACTTTAGATCCAAAATGAACCTGGCTTCACGTGAGGATGGTTATTCTGACCAATGACCATTGTGATGGTGGGGTTAAGAAGTAGTTCATCTAAGATGGGGTGGGTTTGTTCAATTCAACCAGGTTTTCATTCATTCAGCATTTATTAAGCACCTACTGTGTTCTAAGCATTTAAAGGTAATGAAGAATTTTTCAATGTGTGTGTGTGTATGTGTGTGTGTGTATGTGTGTGTGTACACATAGTAGTAGGAATTGATTGGGGTTTGATAAACCTCAACTGTGTCCTGAAGTTCAAGGGGAATGGTATATGGAGAAGAAAAGTGCTTTGGAAGCAGAGAGTATGTGGACATAGAAAGATGCCCACCCTAGATAATTTTAACTGGACAGTTGGGCCTCAACTGATTTCAACTCCTGTAATCCTATTGAAATGCCTAAGGAAATTTTCAATACATAGGGTTATAATTTATTGAGCAATATCTTAAGCTATAATAAATATCTGAGTTTGAAACATCTGGTACCTGAAACTGTGAAGGTCCAACACTGATGTACAACAGAGGCCCCTGGTTTTTTCTTATTTAACTTTAAGTCCTAGGATTAATGTACTAGATAGGATGGCCAATTGCTCATGACTTTTCTTATGTTTGCAGTACATCCCAGACTTCCTTGTTTCTCCTTGTTTATGGGACTCAATGTCATACTGAAAAGACAGGCAAAATAAATGTCAACATCTATACCTGTGCATTGTGAGTGGCATATGTTTACACTTTTTGGAAGGTACATGTGTGCACCTTACAGCCAATGTGCTAAGACAAAATGTCACTTTAATAAAAAGAGATGGAAAAACGTAGACCACATTTAAATAGTGACATTTCTGCATTACTGTTTCAGATTCTGGAGGGATTAATCATTCTTCATCATCATTAAACAGGGCTGAGTATCTGCTATGTGATTAACACTGTTTGAGGTGGGTTTTCCAGTGAACAGGAAGTATCACTTTGGCTTAATGTGTATAGAAGGCTTTCAAAATGGCAAAATCTTTTAGTCCTTTCAAGATCCTGCAGACAGACTATTAGCTCCTTGAGGCTCGTGGCTGTGTCTACCTTGTTCTCAATTATTTCCTGGGCACTTATAAAAAAGTTTGTTATTTACTGAATGAGCAAATATTTCCTGTGTAGTGTTATATAAACCATTTTCTTTGATATTTTAAATATCTGTTTACAAGTATTTAAACTTGGAGGACAAAACAAACAACTAGGTTATCTATCTATTATATATTGGGAATTTTCTTATAAAGTATTCTTATGATCTCTTTTGTAAACAAAGAGTAACAGAAGTCATAAAGACTGTATTAAGGGTTCAGCTATCTCGACTTAAAATAAATAGAAAAACAGCAACAAAAACAAAACAAAACAAACAAACAACAACAAAAAAATCAACCCAGATTTATTCATATTGGTCAGCAGGGCCCAGCCAGAAAAATATTTCAGCTTACTTTATTTCTCTTGTGAAGCAAGACGTAGTAGTTGACCTTAATTCTTCGCTCTCAGTTTCAGAGGAGACGACAATAAGGAGAAAGCCCTCAATAACCTTGAGGGAGAGGAACCAGCTAAGTCAGGAGGTGGGGCAGGATGTGTCAACTGAGCTCTCTAATGAAGCTCTAAGTCCTGTCTCAGCCTGGGACTGACATCATGGTTGTCATTACATTCAGTCAAGTGATCCCTTGAGACCCAACACTACCTCTCCATTTGTCAAGAGGACAGGACAAGCCAGACAGCGTGTATGACCCCTAGTCCAGAAGGAGTCATCAAAGCTGACTATCTTTTAGATGCATTTACCCTGAAGGCTTCATGTTCCATAGGATGAGTTTTACAGGGTCCCCTGTGCTGACCATTGGAGGATTCCCAGGAGTTGTGCAGTGACCAGTGAGATCGTGCAGTGGCTCTGATCCTGAGTGCTGGGAATAAGGTCAGGAACATGGGGGCCATGGAGCTAGCTGGGTATGACTTATCTCTGTTTTCAACTCCACAAAATAAACTCCTATTTGATTTTATAACAACAATAACAACAAAATTATGCTTGGTACATTGCTTGCATTGTTTCAAACAGACAGGTAAATTAGAGACAACAGAAATAGCTTGTAAATAGCTCAATTTGGTATAGTAGCCTGTCTGTGACTCCACTGAAAATAACCACAAATAGGGCAAGAAGAATAGATGCCTATCTCACTTATCTCAGATGTGGTGTTCACTGATTTTTTTCATCCTTATTTTATTATCTATAAGTTATTTATCACTATCTATAATCCATACCTCTCTGGAGGAAGGTACTCACCATCATTGCAAGAGATACATCCAGAACAGCTACTGCCTTTCTTTTCTTCTTTTTCTCTTTCAACATTTTGAGTTTAAAGGAACTATGAGCTGACATTTAAGTGGGGAAAAAATAACCCAGTAGTTCTGCTCTTAGCCCTGGGGGCGCCTGTAGGAATGTGCAATTGATAAATATCCTAGTTTGAAGATTGAGCTAATGCATTGCTGACATGACAGAGAAATGGTGGGTGGGGCTGTATTGTGGTGACACGTGGCAGGCAGGACAGTTGGTGTCATAGCTAGAATGCTCCCATGTTCTTAGTAAAATAGGTTTCTGTCACACATGACTTCAGATATCAATTCCTGGAACAAGAACTGGCATTTCCAAGGAAGTTTCTGGCAATTGCTTGGAGGAGGTTAAGTCTGGGTATAAGGTTAATATTTGTTTTCTTTGATAAAATAACAAAGAAAATAAGTTTGTAGACCCATGAAACCACCTTTGAGGATATTTGCAGGTAAATCATTATGATGATGTGTGCTAAAAAAAAATTATGAGTTCTAATTTCTTTGAAGTAAAAGAATTCTAGAAAGAGCAGTTTACTTATTTACTTGAGATCTTTGTTTTACTGTTGATAAAACCAGAATATAACCTCAGGATATATCAGAATATAGCCTCATGAAGGGGTGAGGAGCAGCTTATCAACAATGACTGTAAGGAGTCCTGTGAATATCTCAGTGGCACAAAAATGCTTATTATCAATAATAACAGTAATAAGCAGTGAAGGATTCAGCTGAAGAAGGTGAAGGAAAGACACATTGTTTTCATAGGATTAAAAAAAATTGGGCTTTTTCATACATGTGACAGTTTTAATTGTGTTGGAGAGAATAAGAACTCTAAATGTAGTTCTTGGTTGTCTAAAGAATTCTTGATGGAGACAGATTTCATAGGAAGTCTAAATTGTGTCACTCACTGTCTGAGTTTTAGCATTAAGATCTTTTGAAGATAATTTGTTTATTCTTAATATAACCCCAGGATGAATTCTCTTAGTTTAACGTAGAAGAAATGTCACCTGAAAGTAGAAAGTATTCCTGATTGCTTCAGGTGTGAACAATTTTTCTTGTCAAAAAATGAAGTCCAATCATGAAGGTTATCAGTATTTGCATGTATGAGAAAGGGGGGGACCCAAAGAAAATCTGGCATTTGTTTATAAACCAATGTGTAGCTTTTCTTTTTTTTTATTTTAAATTATTTATTTTTCAATTACATTTGACATATAATATCATACTACTTTCAGGTGTATGACTTAGTGATGAGACATTTATATAACTTACAAAGTCATCACCCCAATAAATCTGGTACCCATCTAATACCATACATACTTATTATAATATTATTGACTGTATGCCCCATGCTGCACTTTATATGAGGTTAAGCATGAATTTGTACTTCTTAATTTCTTCCCCTTTTTTACCCATCTCTCTAATGCCCTCCCTTCTGGCAACCATCAAAATATTCTCTGCATCTATGGGCCTGTTTCTGTCTTGTTTGTTCGTTTGTCTTGTTCTTTAGATTCCACATATAAGTGCAATGTATGACATTTATCTTTCTCTGCCTGACTTACTACATTCAGAGCAATACCCTCTAGGTCCAACCAGGTTCTTGCAGATGACAAGATTTCATTCCCCCCACTACCACCCCCACCCCCACCCCCGTGGCTGAGTAATATTCCATTGTATATATGTACCACCTCTTTTTTTTTAACATTCAATATTATTTTATATTAATTTTAGGTGTGTAGCATAGTGGTTAGACATTTATATAATTTAAGAAGTGATCCCCTTGACTAATCTAGGACCCACCCGGCACTGTATGTAGTTATTACCATATCATTCCTTATATTTTAATTTAGATCCCCATGACTACTTTATAACTACCAATGTCTACTTCTTAATACTTTCACCTTTTCACCCTGCCCCCAACCCCCTCCCAACTATCACTGTAACAAATCTAGTACCCATCTGATATCATACATAGTTTACAATATTATTGACTATATTTCTTACGATCTACTTATACCCCCATAACTACTTTGCAACAACCAAATTTTACTTCTTAATATCTTCCCCCTATTTCACCCACATCCCCCACCCCCCTTCCATCTGGCAACCATCCAAATGTTTTCTGTATCAATGAGTTTGTTTCTGATTATTTGTTTGTTTTCTTCTTTAAAAGGATTTCACATATAAGTGAAATCAAATTGCATGTATTTCTCTGTCTGCCTCTCCCCACTCAGCATGCTACCCTCCATGTCTTCCGTTTGGAGATTTTAATACATTGAAATGGAAAGTAACTGTTATAGATATGTAGTTATTGCCATTTTATTATTCATAATTTTGCCTGTTTTGTTTTTGTTTTAAAGAAGTCCCTCTAACATTCCTTGGAATGCTAGTTTGATGGTAATGAACTTCTTTAGCTTTTTCTTGACTGTCTAGGAAGCTCTTTATCTGTCCTTCGAGTTTGAATGATAACCTTGCTGGATAGAGTAATTTTGGTTATAGGTACTGGCTTTTCATCTCGTTAAATATTTTGTTCCTGTCCTTTCTGGCCTTCAAGATTTCTGTTGAGAAATTAGTTGACAGTCTTATGAGAGCTCCCTTATAATTTTCTAGTTGCCTTTCTCTTGCTGCTTTTAGGATTTTCTCTTTGTCTTTAACTTTTGCCATTTTATTTATTTATTTTTTAATTGTTAAATTTATTAGGGTGACATCAGTCGGCAAAAATTACATAGCTTCCAGGTGTACACTTCTGTATTACATTGCCTATGCATTGCATTATGTGCTCACCACCCAGAGTCAGCTCTCTTTCAAGCATTTTAATTAAAATGTGTCTTGGTGTGAACCTGTTTGGATTAATTTTGTTGGGGCTCTCGTGCTTCCTGGGCTTGTATATCTATTTCATTTGTTGGGTTAGGGAAGTTGTCAGTCATTATTATTTCAAATAGCTTCTCATTCCCTTGCCTTCTCTCTTCTCCTTTTGGTACCCCTATGATATGAATGTTGACCCAGAGGTCCCTTAAGCTATCATCATTTTTTTTATTCTTCTTTTTTGCTTGTATGATTGGGTATTTTTTCTACCTTGTCTTTTAAGTCACTGATTTAAGCCTTTGATTCATCCAGTCTGCATTCTTCATTTCAGTCATTACGTTCTCTATTTCTGGCTCTTTTATTAAGATTTCTATGTCCTTCTTTATGCTTGCTATTTCTTTGTTGAGGTTTTCACTAAGTTGCTTGAGCATCCTTATAGTCATTGTTTTAAACTCCATGTCTAACTGAATGTTTGCTTCCTTTTTTTCTGTTTGTTTATTTGTTTATTTTTCTGGAGCTTTCTGCTCTTATTTCATTTGGGATGTATTTTTTGTTTTCTTACTTTGGGTGCCTCTCTGTGTTTGTTTGTATGTTTGGGGCAGATCTGCTACATCTTCCAGTGTTGCTGTGTAGTCTTATGTGGTAGGTGTCCTGTGGGGACAGTCTCTTTGGCACTCTGGACAGTCACCATCCACCTGTGGCCCTGCAGACTCGGATAGTTTTCTAAGAAAGATTGCAATATGGGTGGGGCTGCCTCTCACAGGAGAACATGCCTCTGGTGTTGGGTGAATTGGGTAGGGAGGGATCCCAGTGAGTCACCAGGGTAGAGCAATCGGAGCTCCCCAGACCACTCAGGTTCATATTTGGCCATGTATTGGGGGAGGGTGCAACACAGTAAAATGGAGCTCACCCACCTGCTGCATAGAAGAGGACCCAGCTCAGGAAAAGTAGTGAGTATCCTTTAGCCCTTGCCTCAAAGCTATACACCTCAGCTTGCACCCTGGACATCTCCAATGCCCCCAAATCACCATCCCTCTGCCGCAGTTCAGGGCAAGTACTCGCAAGTGACTGGGTCTTCCCTCGGCACATTAAGAGGACATAATATGTTTCCCACAGCCTTCTGTTTCACCCAGACAGTCGGAATCCCCACTGCTTTTCTCAGCCAGATGTGAGGCTCCTCTTCCCAGCACCAGGGCTCTGGGCTGGGGAGCCTGGTGTGGGGCTCGGGTCCCTGGCTCCTCTGGGGAGAACACGCATCGCTGTGATACCCCTCCCAATTCTCGGGCGCCACATGGAGGTTTGGGGACAGCCCGTTTTCTATTCCTGCCTCTCTTATCAGTCTCGACTTGGCCTTTCTTCGTTTCCTTAGTTATAAAACTTATGTTCAGCTAGACTTAAAATGGCTCTCCAGGTTGGTTGTTCTATAATTAAGTTGGAGTTTTAATGTGTTCATGCAATGAAGCAGGCACAGTGTTCATCTACTCCACCAACTTGTATTTCTGTATATATTTACTCTCACATGTTTAAACGTCACTGACCTTCAAAGTATTCTGTTTGACGTGATACACTTATTTGGATGCTTTTGCTACCACTAAGAACAGTTTTTGAACTCGTCAATTTTGATGCCTTTTAGTGCTTCTGCTGTTTTTTTGTTTCACCTCTTCCACATCAACAAAGTATTTATCTCTGAGGACTTTTTTAATTCAGAGAAACAAGAAAAAGTTGCTTAGGGTGAGATCGGGTGAATAGAGTGGGTGGGGCATGGGGGTCACGCTGTTTTTGGACAAAAACTGCTGAACATTCAATGCAGCACAGGCTGGTGTGTTGTCACATCACTCGTGATTTGTGTCAATTACCCATCATGAAATGGGCACACATGTTGAAAGAGTCTCAAAAAATTTTTTTGACTGAAACCGAATGTGACCTCTCCAACAACACCAGCAGGGACATTGATGCAGATGGGTTCCTATAATACAAGGGGCCCACTCTCCAGAAGATAATTCAGGTTTTTTTTGGGGTTCCCTCTTATGCCCCTATTTTTTTCTGGTTCCTAGGGACTAAAGGGTGAAGTGACTAGAAGTGACTAGAAGTGAGAGAAAAGGAGGTTAGTCTTACACAGAAAAATACTAAAACTAACCAGCTACATGCATCTCATTGATATAGCCCTGAATCTCTGCAAAGTAAGGTCAGAAGCTTTTAGCTATATGGACAGGATCCAAAAACAATTGCTTATATTCAAATTATTTTACCATTTTCTTCTCAAATATTATTTTATTTTATTTTTTTTTAATATTTATTTATTTATTTTGACAGAGAGAGAGATACAGAGACAGAGAGAGAACTGAACTAGGGGAGCTCCCAGTTCAGCATATGGGTCCACACGGGCCGGGGCCGGGATTCGATCCTCGGTCCCCAGCGCTGCAAAGTGAGCGCTTAACCCACTGAGCCATCCCGGCTTCCCCTAGTTTATTTTAATGAAAAGATACTTTTATAGTGTAAATGAAATTACTGCTTAAATAATATAAGCTTTTACAAAGAACAAATCAATAATATTTTAGTTATATAGTGTATTTTTTTCTGTTTTCTATATGGAAATTAGAAAGCAACATTCACAGTAAATTCGTTTGGTTTAACAATGTTCTTCTACTCATTAAAGCAACCTTGATAAGAATAACACATATTTTATCTAACTAGAAGGACAGAGGCAAGGGAAATGCCAGATAGCTCAGTGTTTGAGCACTTGCCTCACAATCATGAGGTCTGGGGTTCGATTCCTGGCCCTGGCCTGTGCAAAGCCATACACTAAACTGTGGCACAACTGGTAACCACTGGGACAGTTCACTGTCAAAGGTTCTTGTCTCCCATGTGGGAAGCCCCTGGTTGGTTCCCACTCCATGTGGCCTCACATACACCTGTGTGGAACAAAACTATGTCACAACTAATGATGTACAACTTTGGAGACTCCTCTGTGCCCTCCTCCCTGCTCTCTCCCCCTATCTCTCTCCCTTGCTTCTTACCTAGGGTGACCAGACGTGCTGCTTTTGGCGGGACAGTCCCGATTTTTAACAGTTTGTCCCGCATTCCGCAGTGTTTTAAAAAAGTCCCGATTTTTGGAAAGAATGCACGACAAGCTAGGGAATGGCGGGAGATAGACCAAATTTTTAATCAAGAACCCCCTCTCCCCGGTCAATGGTGTCCTGCTTTACCAATGATAAAATCTGGTCACCTTATTCTTACCTTCTCACAAACAATAAAATAAATCTTAAAAAAAAGAAAAGAAAAGAAAGAAAGAGGCAATGGACTGAGTCAGGTAAACTGCTGGTGGGAGGGGTGGTAGCATGTGACTTAAAGCCCAACAGAGGCAAATGGGTAGGCTTGCATTCTGTAATGACAGTGTGGGGCTCTCTAATTCTCTGATGAGACATTTTTTTGATGAAGATCAGAGATCAAGTAACCCTAGAGGAATTTCATTTTTGTTTTTAAAGAGATGTTCATAGGGCTGCAGTATTTATTAAACAACAACATGAGAAAACTTTACAGACAAGAATGCATCCTGTCCATCACAGTTTAGATTGGTTTGGCAAAGGATTAGTAATGGATTGGAAAATTCCAGAACTAGTTTGAAGTCAGGATGTTAGAAACACTTTATGCTGAAGTCAGAAAGGTGACTTTGAACCTCTGGGGTTAGTCAATTACCCAACCAAAAAGCACAGATGTTTTATTCAAGACCCTATCTGGGCCTTTAGAGTTGGCTTAGAGAAAATTATAAGACACAGTTTCTGTTTCAAAAGAGCTTGCATTTAGTTGAGGAAAAATTCAGTATATAAAAAAATTAATGGGATAACAGTATATGTAAAGTGTGTGGCTTGCACGGTGAAAGGTAGGGAAGGTAAAAGGTTAAAGATAAGAATGTGTATGAGTTAGTGTTCTTTGATTCAAATCAATAATGTTGTTCTTAATACCTTGGCGGAAAGAGAATTTATCTGAAGAATTTTAGAAACTCACAGACTAGCCAGGAATTCTTGAGAGTCTGGTTTGGAAGCCCGGAGACACCCAAGTTTCAGAGGGCTTAAAAAGCAGGCTTGTGGGAGCCATCCAGACGTCTGAGTTGCCATCAGTCCTGGGATTTGAAGAAATTATAAGTATTAAATTACTCCAAGTTGTGGAATTATTCGACACTTTTTAGAATTTCACTATGGATGTAGAGATGATCTTTATAGTATACTTGGGATAACACATAGATCTTTTTGCTTGAAAGGAAGGAGAACTGCAATAGGAAGGACATCAAGTTGGGAAAATAAGTGAGAAACAGATTATGGAACTCTGCTAAAATTATCTTCCTGGTAGTGGGCATGTTTAGCAAGAGTATAGCATGATAATAATAGCAGTGTTTTAACTCTGTTCTTTTCAGTGGTGAGATTTCAAAAATAAAGATACTCCCTTTCTTATGCCTGAGGTCTCTGTATTCAGCCTGTGGAAGGTCTGATCCTGGACTGCTTACTTTCCTTGTGGCAGGTTTTATCATACTTTTCCTAGGGCAGTGTTTCTCAGAAGAGCAGCCCAAGGCTGCCTGCATCAGAAATGCCTGGGGAGATTTGTTAAAATGTGTCTTCTTAGGGCCCATCTGAATAGGAATGTTTTGGAATGGGGACAGGAATCTGCATTTTCAAGGAGTTCCTGGAGTGATTCTTCTGTGCACTGATATTCAAGAACCACTGCCTCTAGTGATTAAACAGACAAGACAGGCGCTGAACAAGGGTGACAGCCTTCCCCCCCTGCCTTTCCCTTTTCTTCTTCATGGTCTCTTCTTCTCCTCTTCTTTCGTTCATTCTCCATATTTTGCTACAGATTTTGAAGACATACCTGAGGAGCTTAAATATATGTCTCTTCAAAATATGCATTGGCAAGAATTGGTGCTATTTCAGGTTGAGCCTTTTATGTAAAAGACATTTAGTATTCGCTTTAGGTAGGGCTCACTTTGATGTGCAAGCTAGGTAGGGCTTGAATAAGGAAAATCTAAGGATTTTGGCCATTGATAAAGGGACATCAGCTGGGGAAATCAAATGGCAGGAATTAGGATGAGAGTCTAGATCAATATGAAAGTCAGTGAGCATGTGGGGCCAATTAGTAATAATCGGATTGACATTTCTCCTCTTATTCACTGCTCTTGTTTCAGGTATTATAAAGAGAAACAATGTTTATTTATAATATCTAATGCTTTGTACATATCATTTCATTTATTATTACAGGACTCCAGTTATTAGGACAATACCCAGTACAAGTAGGCTTTGAATGAACAGTATTGTTGATTCACTCATTCAATAAATGTTAGGCAATGTTCTAGACACAGGAGATGCATCACTGAAAAAAAAAAAAATCTTGCCCTCATGTAACTTATATTCTAGTGTTGCATGTTATTTTATACAACAAATTTATTAGGTAGATAATGCAGTTCCCATTTTACAAATGAGAAACTAGACCTTGGACAAGTTTACTTGCCAAGGGTCAGACAGCTAAGAATTTGTGAATGCTAGCTATAGGAAATGGACTCCCACATCTGTTTAGCTTCCAAACTCATATATTTTCTGTGACACTCTTAAAGCTTCAGGCAGATTTTAAAATATAAAACTACCTTCCTTCTGGATATGCTGGTCACCCTCAGAAATTGAAGTGTGTTTCCTAGAGACTGCCTTTGTGGCATAAAACTCTAAGGAGAGCTGAGAAGACCCCAAACGATTCGCTGCCTCTGTCTGTTGCACCCTGTGCAGAATTAAACCCCTGTGAAATAGCTCTGGAACTGAAAACTACATGTTTTTGGAAATGACCTGTCATATATCTAAAACGTACTCCTGCTTCTGATATTTCCGACCATTATTTTTGAGAAGGGCATTGTTCTCCTGCCAATAAAGCAGCTGGTAAACTGCTCCATATTAATAGTCCCCCACTATTCAGCTGAAGAATCTGAAGGTTATTCTCCATGCCTTTCACCCAATGTATGATTTCCTGTTTCTTCCAATCCTACTGCTTCTCTTCTCGGGGGGCCTGTTGTGTTAACATTCCCAAAGCCAGCCAGCCAGAGCTAAAAATGATCTAAAAAAAAAAGACTATGTAAGAGATGTAGTACCTTTCTCTGCCAGAAAGACATATATGCATTTCAGAAGAGAGTGCTACTTAGCACAAAGAAATGATGGCTCATCAGGGACAGCTTAGAGAGGGTACTCTGTCCAAGACTCACTCAAATGCCCCTTCTACTCTGTTGCTTTTCCCCTTCCCAAGTAGAATTAATCACTCTTTCCTATGAGCCCATAAAATTTTGCTAATACTTCTTTTATAATGCTCATTACAGTCTGTCCTGTTTGTTAATTAGCTGTGATTGTGGCTTGTTATGATAGGACTGAACCTATATCTCAAAAACATTTGTATGCCTGCAGTGTCTAGAACAGTCTTTGCACTCTGCAAGAGTTCTTTAATGGTTTGGTACATTGGATGGAACTGAAGAAGTTATTCTGGGAGAGGGCAAACTCAAAGAGTACAGTGCGTGCTTTCACTCTGAGTCCATTCTGAATAATTTGTCATAGATGTAAATAGGTGTAGGGAGATGAGATGGGCCTTCCAAGTCCTTCTCTAAAGAGATCAGCTAAGTGATATTTGTTCAGTTCCAAGTATGCATTTAAATAGGACAAATGTGGGTACCATCTGTCATTTATTAACTGCTTGGCCCCAGTTGCACCGTTCTGATTGGTTAGTATTACATGTTCTGAGTAGTTGTCATGATTGGATGGGCCAGGGCTTAGTACATTGGTCAAAAGAGGAAACCAGGAACTCCTATATAATAGTTAACTCAGGTGGCATAAAAGAACAAGGCATAGTGTGGGAAGCCCAGAGTTCAGTCAGAGATTCTTTCTGGAACACGGAATACATGAGAAGGCCCTGTCAGAAGATGGCGGCTAGACTCCCATTATTTATAAAACTGGAGCCCTCTGTTGACCATGGGGAGTCTATTTCAGCAAGTAAACCCTTTCTTGTGGATCATATCAAAACAATCTCTCTTCTCCTCATCCACAATTGTAAGGATTCAATGAGAATAATATGTGTAAGGCACTGAGCACATAGTAAGTCCTCACTAAATATTCTTTATTTTTATTCTCACAACACTTTGAGATTCATGATGCTTTCATTTTATAACGTAACAAAAACAACTCTCACATACTGTATATAATCTTTCATTCAATTTTTACAGCAAGTTTGTGGAGAGGTACCATTAACATCCCCACTTGTACAAAAAGGAACCCAGCTGTATTCAGGGTCACCCAGCTGGATAAATGGTGGAGCTGGGATTCAAACTTAGCTCTGACGAACTCCTGCGGCTTTATTCTTTGGACTGTGACAAGCTGCCTATAAGGAATGATTGCTGCTTCAAAAATGCACTCAGCCTTCTGTTCTTCCAACGAAATACCTGACATCAGTTCTAAATCTGTAATACTTGGGGAATTAGAGCCTCAACCTCCATAATGTGGCAGTGTGCTCTCTGCACTGCTAAAACCTCAGACACAGGGCTTCTGCCCCTGAGGCATCTGCATTGCACTGGTGGGCTGAGAGCCTCTACATGAAGAATGCTTGCAAATGTCAGCCAGTGTTCCTGCATGAGACATACTCGTTGCCACTGCTGACTGCGTTAGTTCATTATACTTCCCAAATAATTAAAAAGCATGTTCAACAAGCCCCATAGAATGCACACATATCAAACCCTGAGCTGGCATTTTATAAGCTTTCAGTTATTAACATGTGAGTTTTAACTATTATTTCCTGCCAGAGGTAAATAATGGCAGAATAAAAATTGTAGAGTATAACTTCAGTGTTCAAATGAGAGTAGGTAGGGCTGAAGCAGATCTTCTGATTGAAAACTGGACTCATGCCAGATCTTGAGTTCTGAGAGAGATCTGAGACTTGAGGAAAAATAGCCAAGTTAAAAATATGATTTCCTTTTACTTTGTTTCTTCAAATGTAACATTCCCATAGAGTTCTCAGAGGTATTTGATCACATCAAAGCTAACTTAGAGACCTCTGCTGAAACACTCAAAGCATTTTGTTAAAAAACCTAGACAGATCATTTATACTTTAGTGTGAATAAAATCCAGATCTATTAGGGGTGATTTCCAAGACTTTTCCCCTTAAATTTGTACTAGTCCTTGACAAATTCTCACAAATGTGTAGAAAAATGAAGAAATAAAAAAGAAGCACAAATTGGCATATTTCTGATGAAGCTAAATTTACTCAATTTTAAGAGCTGATCCTGTTTTGAGATTTAACATTTGCCCAATTTTCTGTGTCAAAATGTCCCTTTTATTATGAAAAGGTGCTAATAGTAGACTGAAATTCTTACTTTCCAATGCTTTGGGAAATATCCAAAGTTCCTACCTCTATTTCTGTTTGCCAATTCTGTCTGTTTTTAATTGATGAGCTTGTGTAATATAAATCTGGGATGGCCTGATGTGATTGAAAGAGGCTTTGAAACCAGAAGGCCCTGAATGTCCTTCCTTGCTGGACCTGCTACAGATGAACTGGGACCCTGTTGGTCCTCTTAGGATCTCAGCATCTCTATTTGTAATGCAAAGGGAGTAGTGTTGTTGAAAGAATTAGATGCGATCATATATGCAAAAAGTCTAGCTCAGAATCTTACTCAATAAACAATAATCTCTCCTCTTTTATGTTATTTTTTTCCCTTGTAGGGAAAGAACAAGTGTAAGATCATTGGTTAAGATTTTGGGGAGGAGCGGATAATGGAGACAAGTCACAAAATAGCGAGTGGAGATCCCAAAGGCAGGTTGTAAGCTTTTCTTTCCATATCTTATGATGTTTTCTGCTGTTGAGAAAAGTCTTGGATGGCAGATATATGTTTTGTTGCCTGTGATTTTCCAGCATCTGGCACAGGGCAGGCAGGGGAGCAGTACTACAAGTAATAGGCCCAGGGAAGCTGACTGTGAATTGGCTGTTTTCATGGAGGAAGTGTATTGTGGTCTGTTCTCCGGTTTAATACCTGTAGGGGAAGAAAAGGATGAAGGGCCAGACAGAGGTCTTGGCCAACACTGCAGGGAGTTTTGGAACTGGGATAACCCTACAGAGTTCTCCGGAATTGGGACAGGGCAATAGGCCTTTATAATCCCTTTACTGAGGATGTGAGTTTGTGCAGGGAAGGGGATGTGAGGTGACTCTCTTCAGTTGAGGGCAACCTCAAGAGTGGTTTTTAGCCATGAGTTCTCAGTTTCTGTTATGAGTTAAATAGAGAAGAGGTTGAGTTCCTAACTGCTGATACTCACGAATGTGACCCTATTTGGAAATAGGGTCTTTGCAAAAGATCAAGATGATCAAGTTAAGATGAGGTCATGAGAGGAGGCTCTCATTCAATTTGACTTTGTCCTTATAAAAAGAGGGAAACTTGGACACGGAAATGGACACATGTAGAGGGAGACAATGTGAAGATATAGGCAGATGCCATCTGCAAGCCAAGGAGTGCGAAAGGCTGCCAAAAGCTAAGACAGAGGCCTGGACCAGATTCTCCCTCCCAGCCCTCAGAAAGAACTAAGCTGCCAACAGCTTGATTTTGGAAGGCTGACCTCCAGAAATTTGAGACAATAAATTTCTGTTGTTTAAGCCACTCAGTGTGTAGAACTTTGTTACAGCAGCCCTGGGAAACTAATGCAGCTGCCAGCACTCTGGGCAGTGGGGTGATGCATTCCAGAGTCCCAAAGTGGGGGCAGCTGGTGGCACGTCACAGAAGCTCCATGATGCTGTGGGATGAATGATCCTTCGTGTTCCAGTATTTTTTTTTTAAGATTTATTTTATTATATGAGAGAAGGAGACACACACACACACACACACACACACACACACACACACACACACACACACACACACAGACAAACAGGAGTGGGGAGGGCCCAGAGCAATTTCCATAGTTATACATCATTAGTTGTGACATAGTTTCATTTCACACAGGTGGATGTGGGGCCACGTGGAGCGAGAACTGAACTGGGGGCCTCCCACATGGGAGGTGAGGACCTTCATTGCCATTCTAGTGCTTACCAGTTTCGCCACAGTTCTGCATATGGTTTTGCACGGGCTGAGGCTGGGAATCAATCCCTGGACCTCGTGGTTACAATGCAAGCACTCCACCTGCTGAGCTATCCTGGCAGGCCCATGTTCCAGTTTTTATGAATGTGGCATCACATTTCACCCCCAAAAAATTCTATAACTAGACAATGGACTCACCCTTCCATCTAGTAATGTCCACTGACCTCCCTGCAATGAAACACCTTTGTCATGTAAGATTGCCTTGAGGCTGTGTCAAGAAACTGACAAAGGGACAGGGATCTGCACATGCTCAGAAAGCTTGTGCAAACTGAGGTGTCCTAGAAACCAGTTATATTTATGGAGTTGGGCCTCAAGGTAAGGCCTGCTCTGGGGCTTATTACCACTCTTGCATTGTCAGCTTGAAGGGCTTGTTAAAGAAAATGAGATTTTAAACTACATCAACATTCCTTGCTGTGGAGAAGGAAGGAGGTACATGCATGAAAAAGTGGGAATAAGGAATCTCTATGTTACAATTGTACTTAACCACTAATGAGCAATTCTCCCAGAATAGAGGAGAAATGGAGATGGATTCACAGTTTTAGACTGATGTTTGCTGGTAGTACATGTTTCTCTATTATCTTTGGATTTTGTCCAAACTTTAAAAGGCAGGGGATGTATCTTTCTACTCATCTTGGTAGTCTTAGCATCAAGCAGAATGGACTATGTTAGGGATGTAATATGTGTTTAAAGATGTGTGTGTGTGCGTGTGTGTGTGTGTATGAAATTGGCATGTGTAATACCCTGTCTTCTTCATGCAACTCACACTATACAGCACTGAGCGTTCATGTCGAGCACGTAGTAGGTGCTCAGTAAATATTTTTGGAATGAAAGTCTGTGCCGCATGATAGAAACTGCTTCCCCAAAGGGACCCTAACAGATTTCTACTGAAAATTCTATCAGGAGAGGAGAGCTGTCCCCTAGATGGTGCTCTTTTTAGCTCCCCTTCCAGCCCTTTTTCCTGTTTGTGTATGAGCTCCCCACTTAGGTCCCTGGGCTACAGCTCCAGTGCCAGGAAGGAGCCACAGTGCTGGGTACTCCGGTCAGCTCCATCAGCTGGGCTCAGTGTCGGTGGAGGCTGTGGGGTCCTGATAGCAAAGGCTACAAAAGAGCACTGTGCTGATGAGCCTTGCCGGAGTCCTCTCGTTCTCCCTGTGGGGTGAAATCTCTCTGAGGGGATCCCTTTTGGTGCTGAGCTCTTCTAGTCTGAGGACTTGGGTAATGCAGAGATGTTTCCTACACTTTTCCGTGCCGCCACCCTCAGTTTCTGAGCTCAGAACGATTTTCAGCTGGTTCTCACTGTGGTCCACAGCTTTCACAGAGCTGTTTTCCTCAGTTTGCAGTGGTTTGTTTATTGATTTTGTTGCTTTGGCGAGAGAGGCTAGCATTAGAACCTCCTAGTCCACCACCTGATTGACGACTGCCCTACTTCTCTCCAAGACCAACCTGACTCTATGGGAGAGGCATTCACCTCAGGAAAATTTCTACAGTTTGAGGGAAAGCTGAGTAACATGTCAACACTACATCCAAGCAACTCCCATCAACAGTCTGAAGAGTTGAGAGCCATTCCAGCCAACCTAGACTGAACTCTAGCTTCTAATTTGATTCTGGAACTCAGAGACTATTTTGTACTGTGTAGACTTCTCCAGATCATGAGCCCTGCCAAGTTGCCCTGAGGCCAGACTCCCACCTATTGTCAAATAAGTCTGTTACAATTTATTGTGAGGTTCTGGAGAGCAGAGACCATATACCACTTGAACAACTGGGCACAGCATATGGCACCTCTTCACAAGGTACTCAACAACATTTGCCTGATGATGTAATGACCAGTGAGGATTGGATTCTGCTATTAGCTTTGACATTTAAACAACTTTCAGAAATCACACTGAGCTTAATTTTCTTTCTACCTACCATATAGGACTGTGGTAAAAACCAAAGTTAGAGAGTAGATAACAGAGCCCCAAACACATGCTTGGTCCATAATAGGTATTTTAGGCATCTTTATTTCTGTCTTTCTCTGTCCATCTCTCTTCATCTCTTTTCCTACTAAAGAAATTATCTATCATTGCAACCTCAAGGCTAAGCACAGGGCCTGTCTTCAGTGCCCTCTCAAATGCTTCCTTCTTTCTTAATTGTCTTTCCACTAGCCTTTTTCTTTATCATCTCTTTTAAATCTTTTCTATTCTTTTCTTCTAGTCAACATTCAACCCAACCTATACTTCCCTCCTCTGACTTTCTTAAGGTTTAACATGAACATCTAGTCTTTCATTTACTAAAAAAAAGTAACAGAGACTGTTCTCTTTAGTTAGATTTAAATACTAGTTCTCCAACCATCTGCAGGAAAAAAGAATAGGAAGCTTGTCTTCTGCTTCCTACTGAGACGAAAGGGCTTCCCAAGCCCATGCAACCTAAGTGATGAAATATTAATAGAAAAATAAATAAGTAAATAACAGCTAGGCAAGGACCCACAACAGTTTAGGTGCAAGACCAGCAGGTTTTCTCAAGCTTTCTTCTGCATGGAGCCCTCAGGAGGGCTGACATCCAGCCTGCTTCCACACGGAGGTGCAGATGGCTGCTACGCCTAGCCCTGTGATCACACAATGAAGCGGGTGGGATTGACTGGCAGAGCAGAGCCAGGGCTTCTACCCATGACATCAAGTTGCCAAGATCTAAAGACAATTAAAAATGGATAACTTGAGGGAAGGCATACAGGGAGACCGTTTGAGCCTTATTAAAATGCATCGACAAACTTTTTTTGGAAAAAGAAGAAAAATTGATTCGCATTTATTTTTAAATAAAAAAAAAGAAAAAGAAAGAAATATCCTTTAAGATTGGCCTCTTCTAAATAGGTTTGGTAGGGGCATGACTAGGTAAAAATAAATCCAATGAGACTTCCCACAGTATTTTCCTTAAAAAAGATGCCACTAAATTTGTAACACTGCCAAGCTCCAAAAGAACAGATTGAAATGCCCAAGATTATAAATTCAATTTTTTTTTCCCATTGAAATAGCACTTTAATCTCTTTCCCTAGAATAGTCTGAGTTGAGGGGGGTCACATTCTTTAGATGCTTTCTGGTTTTCTTTTTTTTCTTCTTCAAGTGGTGGGTTCTCTATAAAAAAGGTAAGAATAGGTAGATTTTATTAAAGATTACTTTGGAATTCCCCAGTAAATCCTGCCCCCCCCAGTCCCCCTACACCCCAGAAAAAAACAATGGTATCCATATGTGAGGATGAGAAACAGGCAAACTAAAGGTAGTTCATTATTTCTGATGACTCATGCAAGGCCAAGCAAAGCCTGTCTACTTGGTTTTATTCATATCTTGAATGTACAAAAGTATGCTACTTTTTATTGTTGGCCCTTTGTTCGCCATTATACATTTATAGTTAATCTTTAGAGTATAGGGTTCAAGAGCTTAGGCTCAAGACCTGGATTTCATTTTGAGTCCTATCCCAGCCATCATTTACTCATTGAACAACTTTGAACAAATTACTTTGTTGCTTTGAGCCTCAGGGTACTCATCCACAGGATGAGGGGTGTGAATACTGCCCCTTATTGTCTTTGTGAGAATGGCATGAGATTCACCATGTAAAGCACCAAGCATACTGTCTCCCATGCATGCAAGGAGTCACCATTACATTAACTAGTGTTATTTCTGCTGCCTAAAAAGTTTGTATTACCCTGACATGAAAACTTTCAATATTTTCACAGCACTTTTCAAATTTTAAGGCATTTTTCTTTATATTATGTCATGCATCCTCTGAGGTTGGTAGGGTGAGAATAAACTATTCTCATTTGATGTGTTAAATTTAGACACTTAACCAAACTCATTTAATTAGAAATATTAGGTTTGGGGAAGCCGGGATGGCTCAGTGGGTTAAGCGCTCACTTTGCAGCGCCGGGGACCGAGGATCGAATCCTGGCCCCAGCCCATGCGGACCCATGTGCTGAACTGGGGAGCTCCCCCAGTTCAGTTCTCTGTCTCTGTCTCTGTCTCTCTCTCTGTCAAAAAAATTAATAAAATAAATAAATAAAAACTTAAAAAAAAAAAAGAAATATTAGGTCAGAGTTTAAACCTTAGTGCTTTTTAGTCCGTTGCTACATCTGTGAAATATTAATAATACACTTAAAATTTAGTGAGACTTTTTAAGTGATTTACATAAATTAGCTTATTTAATCCTTATAATATTATGAGGTAGGTGCTATTATTTCCCATTTTACAGATGTGAAAACTAATGATTAAACATGTTAAGTACTTTACTCAAAGGCATTTACATGGGAACTGGGATTATATTATTCAGTCATGTAACCCCAGCATCTGTCTTAGCATAGGAAGTAAAAAAACTCAGAACTACGTTAAATAAGGGAAGTTTCAGCGCTGTAAGTTTGAATAAAATAACTGAATTTTCCTGCAGTCTCATTTTCTCATCTGAACATGGTGAATACTAATTTAAGCCTATTTCCCAGAGTTTTCAGTATAAAATAAGACATTTGAATGTCTTTTGGAAAAATAAAATACAGGTACTAATTATTATTAATATGACAATAAATCAGTTATGTGGATGTGTGTTTCTAAAATAATCACCAATGACCTGAGTATAAATTAGTTATTTATTTTTTTCTACTTTTTAAAATGCTGCTTGGCGATATGTAAACAGGCATGAAATGTGATCACTGGGAGTTCTTCATCCTAATCACCACGATCTTACGTCTGTGGTTTCTTTAAGAAATAGCTAAATTAGCAGCATTTCCACAGCTCAGCTGAGTTGATTTCTTAAGTTCAAATTGTCTATAACCGGGTCTGTGTTGGTGGTGGTGTTCCAGCTCATTGCTTCTAGACCAGCGGACAGTGAATTCTGGACAGCATTCATTACTGAATTAGAAGTAATTCTAAATTCATGGAAAGTGTTCTGATATTTATCCAGATAACCCATATGGATTCTGCAACTGCAATTGATTTGGGCTGTTTATTCCTCAACTCACAGTTCACTTAATGCAATTGTTTGAGGAACAGTGTTTGAATAAATATGTGTGTGGACAGACCTGGTAGTCCCTTAACCAGTGTTGCTTACCTTAGTATTTAAAAAACAAAAAAAATCACACAATGATGAATTGAAAGACAGTATCACAAGACCCATACTGCCTTCTCTGAGCTGGTTTTCGGGCTCATGGGATATTATGTCTTCCTAAGGTGGTAACACAGGGAAAGCCTACATAGAGACTCACCCAATAAATGGTAGTTCTCATTCCTCTTTCATTGTCTGCATTGCCCTTATGGCCTAGAACAGAATATTAGATGTGGAAAGGGCTTTAGAGTGTGATAGTAACTCCCTACCATCCGAATAGAGAAGCAGACTGGCAAGAGCCCTGCAAATTGGCACCATGTTGAGACTCTGGACTCCAGTGTGTATTAACACTGCACATTCCTTAATCTTCCTGACCCACCTTTTTGCATCTGTAAAATGGGCCTAATAGTAAACACAGTTTTGGATTTAGGATAATAAAAATGATATAGGTAAAGTACACACACTTTATAAAAATAATATAATTATTAATTTTCTAGGTGTTCGTTGCCATTGACCGTTTCTTCTCTCGCAATCTAAAGTTCTAAATCAAAGGAGTTCTGGGATAGGATTATAGAAGGTGGGACATTTCTCAAATGTGTGTTGCTTTACACTTACTACTTTTACCTTCTGGATAAGAGTGATGAAATCAGGTATCTAAAGAATCCCATCTACTAGGCAAAAGATTCGGAATTTGAACCTTGGGTTGTTTATTGAACAAAATGCTAGATTTGGAGTCAGGTGGCTTTTGTCCAAATAATGACAATAGAGCTCATATTCACTGAGACTGAACCATATACAACCAGGCCTGTGTTAAGTGATTCCAAGCACTAATTCAGTTACATCTGCTATAACATTATATCCATTTTACATTCAAACTGTGATGTTAACTGGGTTATTGCAGGTCAACAAGTAAGCTTTGAGAGTCTGGATTTGGCCCCAGGCAATCTAGTTCTAGAATCTTCGCTTTTAGTTCTGCATATTGTCTAGGGGTGGGTTCACTCCTGCCCCTCTTACACATGACATTTCTCTGCGATGGGTCTCAGCTTGTTAATAGGTAAAATGAGCAAGTCATTTAGATTAACCATAAAATCCTTTCCATGAGTTTATCCAATACAGCGGATCAATGTTGTCATAATAAAAATCACATGAGAGCACCTCTTGCAGGTCAGACCCATGCTCACTGCTGAATCCCAAAGTGGGGCTGTTTGGTGAGTCGTAAGGACAGCATGCCTTTTCCACTCTCTGGGAGCTGTTGACATGGAGCTGAGGTTTGTTGGATTTTGTTGTATCTACAGCAGGGCTTTGCTGTCCTCTGTGGTGATTCCTCTTTGTTTTCTGTGTAATTGTCTCCCCACATTTGTACTTCCTCTCACTGTAGAGCCAGAATATATGTGACAAAGGGATTGCAGGGCTTGTGACAGTCACCAGGAATGGCCTCGTTTTAGATTGAGCACAAAGGAAATCTCTTGTTACTTAGGTCTCCTTTTCTCTATTAGAAGACTAGCCCTGCAAAATTTCAGTTGAAAACTTGTGAGCTATAAGGCAAAATATGAAGTAGTCATTATTCTCTGGAATTTTTGAGTCTCCTCTTAGAGAAATTCAATCAACACATTATTAAAAGGGTAGAAGGAAATCCTAGCCATGGAGTGTGCGGGAAGAGAAGAAAGTTCCTAGGGAGGAAGTTCTCCTTCTTTAAGGACTCCCCCGCTCTCATTTAATTATCTTTGTAACAATACCCTTTTGAGAATATGAAAAAAAGCTACAGATAGTTTTACTAGCAACACCCACATTTCCTTTTACACAGAGTTTTGCATACAATTTCAAGGAGTTCCTAAGCATCCCCAAACCAACACCCTGCTGGTTAGGACTTTGATTCCTTTATTTTTCTCTCAGCCTCTCTTTTCCCTTCATTTGCTTAATTCTTTTCTCTACACAGACACACAATAATAGCCTCTGGGACGCAGAAGGGACCTCAAAGCCCAGTGAACCCATTCTTTGCCAGGTTTAAACAACCAGCCAACATATACTGTACTTTTCTAGTGACAAGGAATTCACCCCACACTGGTGACTACTCACTAAATTAAAATAATAATAATAATAATAA
>PVKE010008277.1:0-48155 GCA_004027555.1 Craseonycteris thonglongyai | reverse complement strand
TTTTTCGGTTTACTACTCATGTTCATGGGTATACTAGAATGCAAAGAAATATGACAATTTAAAGAATAAATATTGAATTAAATATTTTCCTAGAAAATTCAAAAACTCATGAACTGCGGCAATTATCTCCGTTACATTGAGAGAAATAATAACAATACTGCATATTACGATCGGGGACAACAATACAAGTATATTAAAACCTAATATAGATATATTCAAATTTACAGGAAGTATGTTAAAGTTACAATATATTTATTACGGTTTACAATACTGACTTCTTAATTTAAATAGAATTATTGTTATTCCTAACATATTTGTAATACTGTCCCTTATTTTTCTCTCAGTGTAATGACCGCAGTTTAGAGATCTGTTGCCGGGAATGCTCACTTATCAAGTAAATAGATAGGTAAGGAAAGCAATTTAATTTAAAACAAAGAAAAGGTACTTACATTTTAAACAGAAAAAAAATTGAAACTCAACGTGGTCACCGAGGATAAATAATATTGATTGATAATAATACTGTTAATACAAAAGAAAAGAAGCTACTGTATGCCACTACCAAATATTCAAGCTAACTGACTGTGTTCTTCGATGAGTCGAGTCGTAACTGTTGCGTTCACGCGTTGCATCCGGTGACAAGTGTAACACATAAGTCAAAATGTATTGTCTGGGTGGGCGGAGATCACAGTGTCAGGCTGTCAGAATTCTAGGAATGTATGACCTTGGCAAATTCCCAGAATGCATTAAACTATTGCTAGAAAGTTTTGTCTTTTACAATCGCTTCAAAGTCCATGGTACACGGAATTCCACCCCAGACATTGCGAGCGATCGACGATCGACCAAAATTGGCCTCACGATCTACCGGTCGACCGCGATCGACTTGCTGGCCACCCCTGATCTAGATGAACGGCAGAACGAATGACCTGCATGAACAACCCAAGGAAGGCTAGTTCTGAATCGGGAAGTGATAGACATGAGGCCACACACCCTGCCTGTCAGTGCAAGCTTTGCATTCGGATTGGAATTGTCATGTGGTGGTGACACAGTGTCTGATGCACAGTGTGGGGAGGTCCACAGGAAGTGGACTTAACCTCAGTCTTTTTTTTTTTTTTTAAAGATTTATTTTTATTGTTTTTGACAGAGAGAGAGAGACAGAGACAGAGAGAAGGGGGAGGGCCCAGAACAGTCTCCATAGTTGCACATCATTGGTTTTTCCACATAGTTTCATTCCACAGGTGGGCGCAGGGCTGCACAGGGCAGGAACTGGGCCGGGGTCTCGCCCTGGTGAGAACTGAACTGGGGGCACTCCCCAGTTCAGCATATGGGTCCGCATGGGCCGGGGCCGGGGTCGGGATTCAGTCCTCGGTCCCCAGGGCTGCAAAGTGAGCGCTTAACCCACTGAGCCATCCCGGCTTCCCCATTAACCTCAGTCTTTCAATGAGTAAATAGTTTATAAAATAATAACAGTCTCAATGAAATAAAATAAAGACAAGTCTCCCCAGACAAGGATAGACCTGAAACTAGAACTCGTTGGAAGATGCGTTGCAAAACATTTCAAGGGCTCGAGGAACAATCATTGCAAGTCAAGACACCAAAAGATAATGTGACTTCCAAAGGAAGAATCTGAATCGAAATCAGAATGTTGTTTAAATGCTGGGAGCACAAGCCAATCGAGAATATTTTTACAGCATAATGTTGTGAGTGCAGAGGACATTAATATTTAAAGCAACATTTATAAATAAACTTTTAAACAGGGTTTTTTGACCTGACTTGCACACTCCCCTAGGATGGCCACACTCCCTGAATTTGTACACCCAAATGTTGTGCATGTGTGATTATGTGCATATTTCTGGAAGTAAGTATATCACTGTCACTGAATTCTCAAAATAAAGTCTGATTCCAAAATAGTTAATAATGACTTCCTTAAAAAAGAGAGAGGGAAGCTGGGATGGCTCAGCGGGTTGAGCGCTTGCTTTGCAGCCCTGGGGACTGAGGATCAAATCCCAGCCCCGGCCCGTGTAGAGCCATATGACGAACTGGTGTGTGCTTCCCATGTGGGAGGCCCCCAGTTTGGTTCTCTCTGGGGCTAGCTTCCCATGTGTGGGAGGCCCCCTATTAAAAAAAAAGAAGAAGAAGAAGAAAGAATATTTCCACCTGAGAAACACTGGAGTTTCTGTAAATCTCCAGGCCTCTTCACAGTGTATACATTACAGCAGCTTTCAACGACAGAACAGTGAATTTGGCGATGGTGCACGGATTACTGTGAGTGGTCTGCTGAGTTATCTGTTCCCATGTGTACCAGTGGGGAACAGAGATTGTAGCTGATAGTCCTGGCTCTCAAGCCTCCCCGGGGTGCAGGGGGGTACCCACAGCAGGGGGGCCTGTGATGTAAGCTCCAGGACCAACCCCTCCAGCTGGACTCTCAGTGGGAGCCACAGGCAGGCCGCAGGGAATCCGAAGGCCCGGGGGTGAGGTGACCATTGGGCTGTGATGAGCCCATGGTCACAGACACACGCCCAGCCTCCGCCACTCAACAACAGTCAGCAAAGTTCAAGAAAATGTCGCAGTGCCAGGAGGGTTCATGGGTTTCCCCTGCACCTAGCCAAGATTCCTCCTTGTTCAGGAGCAGGTGGGGAATGGCCTTGAGAAGAGGGAAAGAAATCACCTCACTGGAGCTGTTATTATCATCAGGAGAGATGATGCAGCTTGAACGGCGATCAAGTGTTCTCTGTCATCAGCAGGAATGGGGCCTCATAAGCAAACCCTGTGAAGCCCCTCCCCCGCCACGTCACATCTCGTGGTCTCGTTTCTGTGACACTCTGAGTGGCCACCACTTTGCCTCCAACCTCCCACAACTTGGGACGCATGTTTTCAGGGGGAGCTGGAGGAGGAAAGGAATGAGAAAGAGCTCTTCTTTTCGAGGCGACTGCTCTGGTCCAAGTGGGCTAGGTCACTGCCCTCACTCATGACTCAACCCCAGGCCACAGCCAAAGACCATCCAACAGCACACGCACTGACAGCTTCACAGCAGCCCGTGGGTCCTAAGCCGGGCCCCATGTCGGGGGACACTCACACTCTTGGCCTCAGCTTCCTCAGTTTCAGAATAGGTGGAGATGGTAGTGGCAGGGTGGGTGGAGGGTTTGGTTTCTTCTCGTTTGTTTGCTTTTTTTCTTTTTGATCTGGGAACACGGGGGCCATGGTGGGGAGGATGGAAGCAGATGAGAGTCTCTCAAATGGTTACCCAGCCTGAGGCTTTCCATAACGGCACTGCCTCTTGGGAATGCTGTCGGTCCCAGAGACGCCTGCATGAGCTACATACACTTCAACTGCTTTAGCAACACAACCTAGAAATGTTCAGCCAATAGACCAAGCCTGCGGCCCCTTAAACTCTGGCAGCCGATGCCCTTGACCAGTGGACCAATGAGGACACCTTGGTCCTAAACTGAATGAACAAAAACTGCCACCTGTGGAAATGGGTGAAGATGACTTCCTAACAACTGGTCCCCAAGTAGCTGGGCCAGTGGAATCTCACCGATCAGAAAGGCCAACCGTGGGAACCCTACCTGAGTAAAGCAGCCATTCAGCCTCTGGAACGGTGGCGTCTTCTAAAGAAATAAGACACATGAAAGGAGACTGACTCTTTCAAACTTAAGAAATATGGAGAGAGAGGGGTGGGTAGGAGAAGGAGCAAGCTAAAATATTTTATCATGTGTGCCCCAACGCAAACCACGGAGGACAATATTTTTTGCTATATCATTGGCTAGATTTAGTAGTGTGGTATCTGTTGTAATGTTTTTGGTCAGTTCTCCCAAAGGTAGTTTTATTTTGCTGAAAAGGCAAAGAAAAGGGGTTAGAAAAATTAGCATTAATTAAACTTTATTTCCCTTGGCCCCGGGCCACACAGTTCAAATACAGTGCAGCTTCCAGAGAAGACCACTCACAAGCCAAAGTCAGAATGCATGGCTGAGTTCATGGATGTTTTGTTTTCTGACAGGAAAGAAAGAAAAAGGGGGGAGTATAAGGATAGAAAAAGTAAGAATGTAAACAGGGAGTATATCTTGTGTTTGGCTCCCTTTAATTTTCTGCTTTTAGGGGAAATCAGTGAGGCAGGGGCAAGACACAAAATTATACACTTAAGATCTTAAGATGTGCACTCTGGACCTCTGTGGATGTGAGCTATTTGGAGCGAATAGTGAGTGACAGTCAAGAACAGACGGCCTTCGTGGATTTTGAATCCCAGACAAATCGCTTGGAGGCTGACTGGCCTCAAGCACATTTGTTAACCAACCTGAACCTCAGTTTCCTCACCTAGTAAATGAGAAGAAGAATATTGTCTTCCTAATAAAGCTGGGGTGAGGTTGCATAGGATAATTCACACAGAGGGCTCAGCACAGGGCCTGGAAGCAGTGAATGTTTAATAAATGCCGTGAATAATGATGACGATGAAATAAGACGTTAGGAAATAAGACAGCAAAGTGTTTCTAACGGAACAGTAAGAGGGGGTCCAATAGTGAAATTATCCAATATAGACAACTAGAATCGCCATCAGCGGTGTTTCAAAGAGCAGCCCTCCACCAGCACGGTCACAGGAGGCCTTGGCATGTCAGCCAGCCGCTGCTTCCTTAGCACGCAAGGCAGCGTGACAAGAGCAGGCGACGGGCCACTCACGTTTCTGCAGAGTTCTCAGCAGTTTCAAAACTGCATTTAGAATTGCTCCATAGGACGGCAGCGCATGTTACGTGAAAGAGTGACCCAGGATCAACTACGATCCTGAGACTTTGTCAACCGAGTCAGCAGGGACGTTCCCTGCAGGAGTTCTCTGAACAGCTCTGAGAAGGGGGCGGCAGGATTCACCCTGCGTTTTAAACCATCACGTCTGCTGTTTTTGAGGCCACTTCCTGGGACTTTTCAAAGTGCCCCCCAATTCAAGAAACGCTCCAGAGATGTAGTATTTATCACCCCAGATAAACTGGGAAGATGGAAGGAAGAGAACAGGAAAGAACATACAACCTGTAAATAACCGCATGGGTGACTATTCGGCACTTTCCTCGATTTTCCTAAATGCAGGACAAAAAAATGTGCTACTTCTATAATAATAATTAAAAAATATCACATTTATCTTAAAGCGATTTTGTCAAATTTAATATTTAGTTAAGGCTTGAGCACAGAAAATGAAAGTAGGAGCTTTTAAGAAGTTAGAGTTTCCCGGGAGAAATGTCCTGTTGACTGAATGAACAGAAAGACAGAAGGGCCTCGTTCCTTAAGTTCACACAGAGGCTGGGACCTTCCCTCACGATGGATGCAGAGGCCCGAGGGGCACGTGCTTAGACACCCACAGAGGCACACGGTCCTACCTGGGCCCTACCGGCTCCAGGATCGCCCTCCTGTTGGCTGTGGGCATCAGCTGGGCCTGGGACGGGGGAGGCCGGGTCTCTGGCGACTCCTCACATGGCAGATCTTTGAGAGCTATGTCTGTACTGAGATCACAGCAAGCCTTGCCCTTCCCACCACCCCAACCCTCTCAGCCTCAGCCTCAGGCCCCTCCCCAGGAGCGCTGGGTTCCAGCTGGGCCCATAGAAGCCAGATCAGCCTCTGGCCTCCATCTGGGCCGTTCTCTCCCCTGTTCATTTGCTCACAAGGATCTCTGGTGACTCTGTAAGTTTCTCCCTTGTATTCCAAATTGGTCTCCTGTCATTTTTATGAGAAGGAATTTATTGGTGCTTTTAAAACAGATATGAAATGTCTTTGTGTCCAAATGCTTCCTGCACAGGCTCCTCCTGGTTTTCTGTTTTGCTTTCCTGAATTCAGTGCCTCTGGGCCCAACTAAACGGAGGTCTGGTAAAGACTGGGGTGCGGTGGGGTGGGGTCTGCCAGCCCCTGGGTGGCTGAGCCCAGAGCTGCCGCCCAGGGCTAAGTACCGTCAGTGACTCACTCAGCCACGTGGCAAGACTTCCCTCGGGCGATGCACACAGCACACATGGGGGCATCGCTTACACAAATAGCCACCAGCCTCTGGGACCACTGTTGAGCTACCCGCATGCGGATGCCCTGGAGACGCTGGAAGGGGCACCTTCCGGGTCTGACTGAGTCTGCAGGCACCTCTCTAACGGCCCCCGGCCCCACCCAGGGGCTTTCTCTGCAGGGCCACTTGCAGGTGACAATCAGGCCTGGGCAGGACGTGGAAGAGGTCTGCCCTTCCTCCTGCTAACAGGCGTCCTCAGCTCAGGGCCAGGGGCGGGTCCCACGCGGTGCTGGGGGCGGGGCTGTGGGGAGAAGTCCGCAGTGCCTCCTCCCCCCTCCTCTTCTGGGTCCACCTGGTAACCATCTAAGAGAGAGGGTGTGGGCCCGCGCTCCAGTCCACCCACACGTCACACTCTCATATTTCCTGAAGACTCCAGGAAAGAAATGCATAGTGACAATAAAATTAGATTGGCAAAGGTAGAGAAAACGCCTCCCATAGGCTGAGTGGGAAAGGGCAGGTGGCAGAATTGTCCATACCACGGGTTTGAGTACTTGGAGAGGGTACCCCTGCCATATGCTTCAGAGAGACAGGAATGAAGAGCAGCCTTCTCTGTTTAGTGGGATGATCGGTGCTATTCCTTTGTCTCTTCACAACTTGCTGCTTCTAATTTTTCTACGATGAGCAGTCTCACTTTCACCAACAGGAAAGGCCGCTAAACCATTTGATCAAAAATATGCTAAATACTGCTCTTTACAGAGTGGCAATTACAGATAAGACAGGTATGTGTGCCCATGTGTGTGCATATTTATATAGATACATGCACCATGCACATATATAAATATAATAAATGTGAATAAAAATATACGCCCACATGTTTCTATGACTGTATATGATTATATATACCGGTATGGTGATTAACTTCAAAAACACACCAATACAGAGAATTGGCCTACGGGTAAGCCCACAGAAATAGGTCACACCCAGATCGACAGCAACAAGACAAAGAGATACCCACTAGCTGTGACCGGGTCTGTCTTCAGTGTTCTGGGGTTAAGTGACTGTCGCAAAATCATCCATTCACTCTTGGTGATGATGGCCATCCTGACAGAATAAGATGGGGAAGGCCCTGCCTGAAGCAGAAACGCTATGTGCCACTCCGGTGACAATGACCTTCGTTGACATTTGTGTCTGGGGGCAGCTCCTCTCTCCTCTTTCTTCTCCCATATGAGAAATTGCACTTGACATGGATGGAACAGGGCAGGGTAGAGGGCTTCTTCCTGGGGCAGAGCGAGCCCGGTGTCAGGCACAAAACACCTGTGGGCTCTGCTGGCATGCCCCCCCATAACCCCCTGTGCCGCCAGTCACCTACCAGTGCCCCCTCCCGTGGGAACCCCTCATGCTGTGTGGTCCCCAAGGATCCCCCATGGGGAAGAGCCTTTGGGACGCCCGGGCTGGCAGCCTGGAGCACTCACTCATCCTTTGCCCCTGAGAGTTCTCAGCAGGGCTCCTCTGTGCCCATTGCCTGTTGTCCAGGGTGGTTTTGTGCAGAGCGGGGTGGAGCCTGTGAGGCATGGAGGGCTTCACGGTGCGTGACCTAGTCCTCAAAGACTCAGGGGTGTGGGGCTCCAGGCGAGCGAGGCACCCGAGCTTCCCCTCTGGAGTTTCCGCATTCCACGGAAGTTCTTAAAACTTGATTCCACCTTTGGTATTACCTTTGGGAGAATGGTGGTCTCCCTTAAATCCCACGTTAAACGGTCGTTCTGAATCTTTTCTTTAGAGAGCATTTGGCTTTTCTTTCTGGTTCATTCTTGTAGGACAGCATTGGTGTGTGTGTGTATATATATAAGAAAAAATGCTGTTCACTCCAGTAACTTACTGGCAGGAGGGAGGCGTCTAGTAGGTGCTGGGTGATGGTTGGAAGACTTTTACATATCTGTCTGTTCAGTCATTTATTCATTCGAAGCATATGAGTCAAAGATTGGTTGTAACTAGATGCATAATGGGCTTGGAAATCTAAGTTATAGTCAAAAGATGCATCTACTCTCTGCTATATAAAGTGCTATAGCTTTTTGTTACTAGCACAATAATTTATTATAAATATTTCAATCTCAAAAGTAAGTTAAGTACTGGACTCTCCAGCCAAAATTGAAATTAAGATTAGGCCCAACGAAAAAGTTCTAGTATTTGTCAGCACGCTGGGTAATAAAAGAGAGGAACCCAATTCCATCCTAGCTTACAACAAAGGAGAAAACCCATCCCACTCCCATTTCTGGGTGTCCAGGGTTATGGGATTTAAAAAGTCAGGTTCTGCTGGATCCAGGGGCTTGGATAACATGTAAGTGCCCCTCTCCCTATACCTGGAAATAGAATAACGACAGCTCAAAAACCACATTCTTACAGCTATATTGTTCTAAATCAGCGAGGCATACACATTCTCTCTTAGCATCTGTATTGCAAATCTTAACAAAAATGGCCATCTCAAAGCCAATCGCTCTGGCTTGTGAGTGGAGTTCATCAGGACTGTGTGTCCCCTTCGGCACTTGGGGTCACGTGGAGAGCTGGTGGGGTGGGGTGCTGTAGCAGGGGGTGCTCGTGGGGGGGATGGCACACTGGGATTTCCAGATATACAGGATCCCATGGAACGTAGGAAACAATTCTTTAAAGGAAGTAAGGTATGCTCACCTGGAGAAGGGAGCAGGAATACCAAGGGACAAATCATTTCTCAAAGCATCAGTGTAAACTGTACCAGAAAAGGAATTGATCCTGCTGAAAGTAACTTTGGGAAAATGAAAATGAGAACCGAGGACAAACAGATGATTTAATAGTGTTGAACAGACTATTACTAAGGACATACATTGGCTCAGGGACATACATCAGCTCAGGGGGCGTTGCTCCAGAAGATGCCTTCACAGTGATGGCGTCTTGTTTAAAATGTTTATTTTCATAAAACAAAGTCTAAACAGCCTCAGAGTCAAAACAACTTTTCCTAGAACTGAGGTATTTTTTTTCCCCCCAAAGGGGTCCAAATTTAATTAAGATGGGATAAACAGCATCTGGACATTCCTGATCTTATATCTTGACATAAAATTTAGTCCCAAAGGCTGTCATGTTTTCTTAGAAGATGATTCTTCCTTGCCTTCTGATGGGCTTTGTCCTTGAGTGGGGGAGGGAGGAGAGGTGGCTAGAAGTTGTCACATGCCCACTGTCATTATACTCACTTCTCTGCTCTGGGGGTTCTGCACTGGAGAAACCTGGGACCTCGCAAACGTATTCAAACGGCTCTTCAAATCGTGGGACTCTAAAGGGGGGTGTCGGTCACCAACTGACTCTTGGCCGTCCTTCTTTACAGTTTTATGACTTCTAACCTCTGTCCATCGGTTATCCCATTTTATGGCTGGGCTGTGCCCAAATACACCCTCAACCTCCCAGAAGAAGCACCCAGATAAAGCTTCCAACAAGACAGGCATGTCTGCTGATTATGTCAACATCTCTGCCACTAAGAGATCAAAATATTGGGGTTACTAGTAATGAATGCATTAAAAGAAACCATTTTATGGCTGCAAATGATGAGAGAAGTTGGGTCTTCTCTCCCTTCCTCGCTCTCTCCCTCTGTGTGTATCACAGGTTAGAGGACTCACTGCTGGTCTGGAAACCACGGCAGATCACCCCACAAGCCCCTGGCCTCTTAGACCTCTTGTCACCTCACCCGGTAACAGCTTATGCAGGCAGACTATTGAACTCCAAAGCCTGTCAGTCTCAAAGGATAAGAGACGAATACCCGGTAAGCCCATGCCGATTTTGGAGTGAATTTAGCAAAGCTAGCTCTCTCAGAGGTCCCATCATGCCTCTTTGACAAGATCACCTTCCCTTCCAGGCCTGTGTGGGCAATTTCCTCTGATGCCTGAGTCTATCCACCGTGAGCCAAGTCACTTCATCTCTCCGGGCTCATCTGTGACATAAGCAGACAGGGTTGGGTGATTTCTGTGGCCCCTCCAGTCCTGACAGCCTGCAGTACCTGGATGTTGTCACCCACCACCACGATATGGAACAGTTCTCTGCAACCCCAACTCTCTCTCTGGTGTCTGTAAGAGAATGTCCGCTCCTGCCCTCACCCCCAGAGGGTATGTCTGCAGTTGCAGGAACAAAGGCAGGGACAGACCGAGGGACAGGCACCAGCCACGTTCAGATTAAAATGGGTAAGGTTAAGTCAGTAGCATCCTTAATCATGTGGCCATTTCTTTCTCCTTCTTCCCTCTGGGATTAAAGCCCATGTGCTGACTGTTGAAAAATCAGTCATTAACAGCCAGGAAATGACTTCCCCATCCATCAGAACACTGCTCAGCCATGTTTCAGCTTTTTCCCCCCCTTTCCCTGCGTAATTATTCTCATCCACCACTGATTACAGTTTATAATAGCCATAATTCTCTCCGAATCAATCATTACTTTTCCACGGGGTTACCGGTAGAAACATGAGGGAATGCAGATACCCCCGGCTGGGTTTTATTTTTTGGAAATTGCCTGCTTTCGTCTGGATCTCATTTAATCATCTGGATGTTCAAAGAAAAGCTAAGATTTTAATTCAAAGGCTTTTTTTTTTTCCTACTTGCCCTTATCTCCCCTTCTAATTTTTATTTTTTAAAGAGGAAATGATGGCTGGTTAAATTAAGCTAATATTGTGCAAAATCTGCCAGTGATGTTGTTCAGAATGATTGGTCAGAGACACGGCGGGGATTCTTGTCATGTTCAGATGCTTCTTTGGCATTTTACTTACCTGAAGGTTGTTCAGACAGCTGTCCTCTGTGATTTTTCAGAAAGGTTCAAGACTTGTTATTTCCCTCCATGGGCTGATTAAGGCCAAAACTCCTATGGAATCTTTTTCTTAGATGTTCTGGAAAGATCTGACAATCAATCATTTACACCTTAGTGAGAATTTAAGGCAGTTCAGTTTTATTCAGTACACTTACTATGTTCCATAGCCAGTGCATTGGTGAGTTAAAAAAAAAAAAAAGAACATAATGTAGTCTTTGCTTCTCAGAGCTCACGTGGTGGCAGGAAGTAGTAGGAAGATAAACACATAAATAGCTATCCCAGCATTCTTTACCTAGCCCTTAGTCTATTGGGATACAATGGGCACCTGGGGAATGAGAGGAAGAGACTGTGTATACACGACGGATCTTAGGGTTCCTTAGATTTGAGCTGAACCTTGGAGGAGAGGAGGGACTTGAACAAGTAGTTATTACCGGAGGGGAAGCAGAAATCACAACGACTAGGGAGGCGAAGAGACGGCGAGGGAGACCAAGGCACGGCAGGAAAGGCCTGGCTCAGTGGAATGAGCTGGGGCCTGGCGCAGGCTGAAGCCCAGTGGTTAGCTGCAGCACCAGGAGAGCTTGGGAGGACCATACACACTCTTCTCAGGCCATTCTAGAAATCCTTGCTGAGGGGCGTCAGCCAACACAAGCGGATAGGGCAACACATCCCATAATTCGGATGGCGTTATTGGGAATGTGACCTCGTGGATCATAACGTTTGTTCTCGTGATGAGAGGAGTAATTTGATAATATTGGGACCGGAACAAAACCAGATTGACTACAAACCTCGAACAGAAGTTTTACTGAAAAAAATTAAAATGTTCACATAACGTCTTCAAGTACTGGATCAGCACCAGCAGCCGATGTCCTGTGACCGGTTTACAAGAGGAAGGGTTGTGATGGTGGTGGGAATGAATGGTGGCGGGACCTTGGACCTCATGTCCTTCCTGACTGGTCCACGGTGGGGTTAGCTGGGAGCCTCGAACTCTCCCAAGGCGCCCTGCACCCTCATTGGCCACGCTCACCATAGAAGAGACATGAAATAATTGATGGAACCAAGGCCCGGGGGCCCTCAGTCTGGGGGGAAATGTCCCAGGTAGCTGCTAATCTGGAAGCTATTTTCTTTCCCCAAACAACCAGGGTGGTCCATATCAGTGGTTTCCAGCTTGTTTTTTTATTTCGTGAGCCAGTAAAATTAAACTTTTGTTTTTGAAAATCTGGGTAGTAATTGGTGGGGGGCGGGGGGAGAAACATGGGTTTGCATACTTTTTATTTTGCCAAGTCAGGGCATAAAAAATAACCAATCCCATCTACTCTCTCCATTGTTTCACACATACACTAAAGCACATCTTGATACCAAACACACACGCAAACCATAATCTCAGCATAGAGCACAGTCCTTTCAATGAAAAGCTTTATTAGGGGGGAAAAAAGAAATCCTCCCTTCACTGTCCTTTCTTTTCTCAGTTTACAAGCGAATGCTCAGCGGTGTTCTTCTGAAGGCCTCGGACCCCTGAGAAGACCTGTCTGCGTGAGGCCTCTCTCTGTCCCTGCTGGTCGGTAGCTCAGGGAGACGCAGGGCTGAGGTCACTTCTCTGGACGCCTGTTAGAAGAAATGGAAGGCTCCGCCTCGTTTCCCAGCATTGTCCACATGGAGCAGGGGGCCAACCGGGGCTGCGCTCGCGGCTTAGGCTCCCGGGAGATGTTTGCAAACAGCAGCCTAAGGGCTCAGGAGCCCGTCTTGCCAATGAATATGTCAGCCCTGTTATGGAGCCTGTTATAGCCCAGCCTGTCGGACTCTTGGTGAACGAGGGCCTCTGGGGCTGGAAGACCCTGGCCAGGGACCTCTCCTTCACCCATCTCTCTTGGCTAAGGGCTTTATTAATCCCCAGAGTGGGGACAGAGGGAAGGGAAGGATTGATGGATGGCTAGTAATAATTATTACTGAACGCGTCCTCTGAGCCTACTCTATACGAGGTACGTATGTGTACTGGATAGCTGCTGTCTTCTGTGCGTCACCTTGACCTACACCGTCTCCTTTAATGCTTCCAGACAAGTTTATGAAACAGGTATTCAACACAACTTCTATTTAGTTGAAAAAGACAAGTCTAAGAGATGTTACTTGCCGTCAAAACGACCTGTGTGCTCACACTCTATTCTGCCGGCCTAACCAGGCTGCCCTGGTTAGAGCATTACATGCCCCATTCTTCGCTCACGTAGCTGCCTCTGGAATAGGACTTGATAAAGTTTGTTATAATTCTTACTGAAGCGTCCATGACCGATATAGTCTACTTAGTTCTTTCCAAGTCTATCACATCGAAACATTTACTTAATCCAAAAGAACATGGCTGTCTGCTGAAATTTCAGGCTTGCTTGGTAAGCAAAGAGGGGGATGTCTAGAGCGACATTGGGCTTCCTGGTCCTCCTCAAATCAGCCTCCTCTGGCAGTTGGCCATATGTTTGTCATTTAAACAACAAATAATGCTATCAGCAAGCAAGTCTTTGAACATGTGGAAGCACGCATTAAAAAACCAGCCAACCAAGTAAACGAAAAACCCAAAGCTGTCATCTGGATTCCTATTCAAATTCCTATTCAGAAAAACGGAAAGGTAAATTGAGGGTGCTTCCGTAAAACCTGGAGACAAACAAGGACTTTAACATTAATATTGTGAAAAGGAGGGAAGGAGGGAAAAGTGAATTGCAGGAAGGATCTAAGCATAAAAGGCCAATCTTTGGTGTCGTTCCCCCCCCCCCCCCCCAACACCTTGGGTCCAGGAAATCAACTGAGGGAGACGTGAGCAAGATTTAATAGACACTAGCCCAGGTGCCCTGGGCAGAAGGAACAGGTGCTGAAATGCCGCTCACACTCCCCTCACCAGCCCCTGGATCCGGGGACACAGGTTTGTCACCCACAGGGGCTCCTTGTTCTAATATGTCCATGTGGAGGGAAAACTGCTCTCTAATGGGTGTGTCAGAAGAGTGCTCTCCTCATTTTCACAAAGATTTCTAATAGGCCAGCAGCACCGCTAGACCCAATCCCACTTAATCTGTATGCAAAGCCAAAGGAAGAAGAATCTCATAAGCATTCAGACTCAGACCCAACCAGGAAGGTAGCCCCTCCCCGCAAAACAGGCAAAGGAATCATGATGGGTAAGAGAAATACATTTAATGGGTCTCTGAGAATTGTCCATGGTATCAGGTCACCAATGACTCTGCCCTGGTCCGGAACAGATGAAAAAAGAAGTGACCCCTCTCTCTCCCTCCTGCAAGGATCAAACTGTAATTGGAGAACAATGTAAACGAAAGCAGAGAGTAGGGCAGAAGGGACAGCTCTTGAAATCTACAAGCCAAAGGAGTCGCCCTTTTTAATTTAGCTAATTTAATGTGAACGTGAGATAGGTTCTTTGAAACCTTGACAGCTTGCTTTCTAAGAAGGTGTCTAACACTGGCCATAAAATGAAGACATGAATCGATGAGACTCATTAATATTCATAGACAGCAGATGAAGGGTGGTGGAGAAGATTATTTATGAAACGGAGGTATTGTCTTCCTCTCACCAAGAGGCTTTGGTTTGGAGAGGGTAGCATTGGGTGGCAAGGCTATCACAGATGAGCTATGAATTTGCAGATTTCTGGGTTTGTCTCCCAAAGAAAAGAATCTAAAGTGTTTGCAAGCAAACTAAAAAACAAAAGAAAGAAAGAAAGTGCTGCGCTGAGAACAGGAACAGCTTTAGCACCACACGCCTGTAGGTGTCTTGAGGTTCAGACACCATGGCCCTGATAGAAAGCCAAGCAATGAGAGGATGGATGGTGAAGGTGGTTCTGTAACAAAGGAACAGGCAGAAAGCAAACCGGGGCTTAGCTGATGTCAGAAAAAGAGGATTCCTTTTTCACCTGTGTGTGGGGGGGATAGCGTAACATTGAATAATGTGTTCTTTATGACGCCTTTTCTCACATTAAAAATGTGTTTGTTGTAACACATAAGAAACCTTTGTGCACCTTCTTTTTTTTTTAATATATTATTTATTTATTTATTTATTTTTGAGAGAGAGAAAGAGAGAGAGAGAGAGAGAGAGAGATACAGAGACAGAGAGAACTGAACTAGGGGAGCTCCCAGTTCAGCATATGGTTCCTCATGGGCCGGGACCGGGATTCAATCCTCGGTCCCCGGCGCTGCAAAGTGAGCGCCCAACCCACTGAGCCATCCCGGCTTCCCCAAAAGTTATCGAATTTGTGTTGGGCCACATTCAAAGCTGTTCTGGGCCACATACCCCCTGTGGGATGCAGGCCTGATAAGCTTGCTGTAATCCTTACATTGACAAAGTGACCAAGTCCCAGAGTTAGACACGCTCTTAGTCGTCCTCTCATCCACCACAGCTACTCAGAGCACAATTTCTAGATTGCTTTCTGAGGCAGGGAGCTCATTATAGGTTGTGTTCTGCCTCATATAGAATTGAACTCTGCCTTTTTAAGTATATTTTTATTTATTTATTTATATTTTTGACAGAGAGAGAGAGAGAGAGAGAGAGATACAGAGACAGATACAGAGAGAGAACTGAAGTGAGGGAGCTCCCAGTTCAGCACATGGGTCCGCACGGGCCGGGGCCGGGATTCAATCCTCGGTCCCCGGGGCTGCAAAGTGAGCGCTTAACCCACTGAGCCATCCCGGCTTCCCTTTTGTGCACCTTCTGACTCTAGTTAGTATGGCCTCTTTTGTAATCTAATAAAGGCGAGAGGGAAGGTCGATGAGTTAAGAAGCCGTCTCAGATCCTCAAATAAACTCTGTTAACAGTATGCTATACTTACATAGTTCGAGGATTTATTGCTGGTCCCTTATCTCCCTGAACCCTTTCCTCCTTTATCTTTCTGATCCTGAAGTTTACAGGCTTGTGGGAATAAGATGTTTTGAGTCGGTGAACTTTTAAAATGACAGGTGAAATTCTTTTTTTAAGAATTAAGCTTTGAGAGCGTCAATTGGGTGATGTGATGTGGAGTTGTCCATTGGGAAACTGTCTGATTGTTACCAACCAATGTCACCCCATTAAATTTAACAATAAAATATAATAATATTTAAAAAATAAAAGACTTGGCATTGTTCCTTCTGGCATACAAAACCACATGGATTTTTAAGAGGGAGTTTTCTGTTGATGGCACTTCAAACACTTCAGTCCCCTATGATCGGGCTCAGCTCATTACAGTTGGGTTGGTTGCTGTAATGTTGTAAATATAATTGGAGAAGAGAAAATAGTGTTTCCTTTGAGATTATCTACCCACAGGCTTAGTCAGGCAAGAAGATCTCCAGATCAATTTAAAACTTTTTTTTTTTTTTGGGTAGGTATACGGATGGAATTGAAAACATGTCATTGGGACTTTGATCATCCAGTTTTTGAGGACAGGAGACCTGGAACTGAGTCTACCAGAGCTTTATGCCAAACAACACAGCAGGGGCCAAACAGGGGACACCTGGAAGAGTTCTCAGCCATAATCTGCCCTCTTCTTCTTGAAAGTGTAGCAACAAAGACTGAAAAAAGACTTGGAAAAATGGATACACAATATATGTGGTACAGCCACACAACGGGATGTTATCCAACCACAAAAAGGAGGGAAGTTCTGATACATGCTACAATATGGGCAAGCCTTGAAAACACACTAAGCGAAAGAAGCCAGACACAAAAGGCCACATATTTTATGGTTCCATTTATAAGAAATGTCCAGAAAAGGTCATTCCATAGAGACAGAAGGATGCGGGGCCGCTGGGAGCTGTGGCAGGAAGAACGGCCGTGAACTTCTAATAGGTACCGGGTATTTGCGGGGCTGATGTAAACGTTCTGGAATTAGATGGTGAGGATGGTTGCACAGCCTTGTTACTGTGCTAAACCCACTGCACTGTCCACTTCAATACTGTGTATTTTTTGTATTAAAATTGAATAAAAGGCAAAATAAATAAGTAAGAGGTGGATGGTTGAGCAAGGACTATAACCCATACCTCCTCTGAAGGCAATGCACATTCTATTAATAGGGTCTCTTCTCAGGATTACATTTTATTTTATTTTTTATTTTTATTTATTTATTTTTTAAAAGATTCATTTTATTGTTTTTTGACAGAGAGAGACAGAGACAGAGAGAAGGGGGAGGGCCCAGAGCAATCTCCATAGTTGATGGTATTAGTTTTCCATATAGTTTCACTCCACAGATGGGTACGGGGCTGCGCAGGGCAGGAACTGGGCCGGGAGCCTCCCGCATAGGCCCCAGCAAGAACTGAGCTGTGGGCACTCCCCAGTTCAGCAGGTGGGTCCGCATGGGCCGGGGCCGGGATTCAATTCTTGGGCTCCGGGACTGCAAAATGAGCGCTTAACCCACTGAGCCATCCCAGCTTCCCAGGATCACATTTTAAACAACATACATTAAAATGCAGTTATCACAGTATTATTTTTAAAACTGAATTTGTGATCTAATAATCTATGTGCTTCGGTAATAGCACATTAAACAACAAGACCTAGCAGCTGTTTGACAACTATTACGATTTCGAAGTCCTGATGAACATCTGTGATTTCGCAAGATGTCTGTGTAATGTGATGTGAAATCTGTGATTTCTATTATTGACAAAAATCACAGACACTAATACTGGTTTGTTGCCGACACGCATAATTGAAGCAAATGCTACATTTTGATTAGAAAGTAGTGCAAATAGAAATACAAGTTTTGTTTCATATCCAAGATCATAGAACCTTAAATTCTTTGCCTGGGCCACTTGAGGCTTCATAGACCCCAAGTGCACAGTCCCTACATTGCACCGTTTTAGAGGACATCCAAAGCCATCATAATACTGAGGGAGGGTAGTTTCCAATCGCAACAGCTAGCGAACAGCAACAGTAACACCTCACGTAGATTTCTTGCCACTCTTCGAAGAGCTCACAATAAACTACCTGATGTAGTAGGCAGATACATCCCATACATGCGGAGAGCTTTTGTGTCAGCTACGAGCTGGTTGTAGAGAACACTAGTGTGCTGTTTTTTTGTTTGTTTGTTTTGTTTTTAATTGTTAGATTTATTGGGGTGACATTGGTTGGTAAAAATTACATCGGTTCCAGGTGTACAATTCTACAGTACATCGTAGTGCACTGTCTTAAGAACAACTTTGGAGTTTTTTCCTACTGGGGGTAGTGGTGACTTTGTGATAGATCAGTGTGGTTCCTGATGTCCACTCCTGAGCCCTGAAGCCGGGGAGTGGTGACCACGTCACCCCATTAACTCCCAGCCTTCAATGCTGAGCACGTCTGCCAGGACCTGTAGCCCATCACTGAACGCGGCCTGTGGCCGTCAGGCGCCTTGGCTTAGTGATTCAGTCCAGCTCAGAAAACGCTACACCACACGTGTGATGTGAACACATAGGGCAAATCAGTCAACACAGGCATCGCTGTGGCTTCTCCTGTTAGAAAGAAATCACGTTGTTTATGAGCATCACAATAAGCTATGCCTGCAATGCAGTTTTATTAAGAAGCTATCATTTGGAGAAAGATATTAACACACAGAATTACCTCGGGAAACGCAATGTCATCTTGTTGAAAATACTGTTAAGCTCTTGCTTTTTAATTTACTCCCAGCATTAATGGAAACCCACAGTGGAACCTCCCAAACCCCCATCATCCCAGGTTTGGATCTGCTCAGAGCCGTGAGACACATGGCTTCCCTGACACTGTGGCTTTCCCTTCATGGCCAGGAAATAGTACCTGACCATGAGGTCTGTCCAACAGGCGCTGCCCTCTGACCCTGGGTGTTTGTCCTCTGCCTTTAGTTAGTTAGCAAAGGTAACGACGACCCAACCCAGACCAGCAAGGGAATGTGGCTTCTGGCACGCCATTCCCTAAGTCGTCCTCTTCCATGTGCAATACAGATGATGCCAGCGTGCTGTGTACGGTCTGCACGCATGTAGATAGACTCGGAAGGGACATGCGGGACTGTCCCGGAACCAGGCACTTCTCTGCAGTCCCGAACCCACGCTATAGGCCAGCCCACCTTCCTGCGCCGTAAACTTCTCAGCTGTCAGATAGTTCAGGGTTGAGCAAACCGGCCCGTGTGGAAAGCTGGTTAGGCAGTGGGTCAGCCCATGAACCAACAGTTTATTTTAGCTGCAGCTACCTCTTCTGCAATGATACTCCCTCTCAGTGTTGTGGGCTTCCGTGTGGGGAAGAGAATAGGGAATTCATTTGCCTTCTCTCGGCTCTCGCTCAGGCAAAGAGGGAATTGGACATGACTGTCTACTCCTAACTGTTGAACCTGAAGTCTGCTGAGCATCTTGGCCAGGAAGCCTGACTTGGGGATCAGAGAATCTGTCCGTGGGGTGCCCAAAGTACAGTCCAGGTGGGATGCTGCTACCCCCTATACCCCTCTGCCCACCTAGGAAAGTGAAAGAAGCTCAAAACAGTCCCCCAATGGGATCAACTGCCTATTGCCCAGCTGCAGCTTCTGGTAAAAGCGGCAGCAAGACGCAGAGGAGCCGGACAGCTGAGGAAAACACGACGATCCTGATGCTCACGCTGCCTCGTTCATGGACTTGGCCCGGTGCCTTTCCCACGGCCGCTCTCCAGGCAAGGAGGGGACCTGCCGGGCCATGAAAATGGCCCTGGCTTTGGAATGAAAAGCCCTGGATTGAGGCCTGGCTCCTGCATTGGCCGGTGGTATGACCTTGACCAAGTCCTGGGCAGAGCTGTCTCATGGAAACAAAGCGCCCACAGGCAAACAGGGGGTCATTAGAATGTCTCGTTCCCTGCGATGGAGGTGAGGGTCCCGTTGCAACACCTGACGTGACAGCCAAGCATGTGCTCTATGTGGTATTACAGAAGGGAGGACTTTTTCTTTCCCTCCTTAATTCAACTGCCCACGATCCTCCCTAGAGAGCTCCTCTCCTCCCAGCCCCGCCTCACTCTTTCCAGCATTCGTGGGGGCCACCCAAGGTCCAGTGAGTGGGGTGCTCAGTGGGGTGGGGGTGTGGGGAAGGGTGTGTGGTGCTTCGTATCACCCCTGCAGATGGATCAGGCAGCAGAAATTAATGACATTCGGAGCCACTACAGTGCTCATCTGCTTAACAATCCAATTTCTAGGACGTTTTAGAAGTTGTTAGCTGGCTGCCAAAAATGAAGATCATTAAAAATAGATTCACAGCTGTTCAGGAAGCCAGAGATATAATTTTACCTTCATTATGCCTTATTGCAGATGTTATTGATTTAATCTCATTGCATTTTACTGTGTAATATCAATGCGTATTTGACTCAGAAATCGGGAACTGTATTTATTCTTCTCCTTGCAGAAGATAGGCCACCGTGACACCAGATTCTGAGGCGGCGGCCCCGTTTGGGCAAGGCCTACCTGTGAGGCCACTGAGATGATTTCGCGAGGCTGACCAAGAGCAAGGACAGCTGAGCGTGAGGCTTCTGAGCCTCTGCAGAGTGTGGCTACGCACCCAGATGATTTAAATGAATCGACAGGACCCTTGGTTTGCCTCGCATGTGGCCAGAAGAGGTTGGTTCGATGCACCTTTCGCTTTTCTATCAATGCTTTGATCCTGGAAATTCCACCGGAACACTGCCAAGAGTAGGATTTCATCTGAAACAAATCAGGATGCACTAGAATGTTGTTTTCCATCAGGGCGTCCTCAGAAGATTTGTCTCGAGGATACTCTATGATCGAAAACAGCAAAAAATTTCTGAACTCAAAAGTTTGGGGACCCCCTGCCTGATAAATCCTCCTTGGAAGGAGTGACAAGTTTCACATGGTGACATGTTCAAGGCTCCCGACAGGAAGGAAATGTGGTTGACTTGCTTTCATCTGGCATTTTCCCATCTAGCCTGACTCCGAAAAATTTGTCCCATGAACATCCCCCAGTGCAAGTGGGCTGACGGGCAGCCGTTGGGACTTGCTGCTTTGAGACACACCTGGAAGAAGGAAGGCCGGGTCACTCCTAGAGTCCCACACCTTTGCCAGTTGCCACCACTGCCACCATCTTGAACCTGCTCCTACTTTGCCCCTGAGTAGCTGCTGCTTCTCCCTTCCCCCTGTTTCACTGCCTCGGCTTCCAAACTCAGATTCTATCTGCTCACTGCCACCCCTCTGCGGGCCATGAGCCTGCCCCAGGAGAGCGGGGGCGGACCGCCAGGCTCGTCACAGGAAGGCCCTGTGCCTACTCTGTTGCTACTACGTTCAGCCACTTCTTCAGTGAAGTAACTACACACTAGTGAGAGTTTGTTCATAGAATGTACCCCAAAGCCTATGTGATAACAGGTACAAAATTATTCCAAGTTTGTACTATTTATGGTGACATTCATATGTTTCCTGGCCTTTGGCAAGTCATGTAGCCACTCTGCCCTGGTGAGCAGTTGGCACGGGACGCACAAGGACGCACAACTACGGGTGGTCAAGAAATTCATGGAATGGAGGGGCAGAAGGGTAAAAAACACTCTTATTTTTTCCTTTGCAATATATTCACCTTTAATCCTAATACACTTTTCATATCTTTCATTACATTTATTTATACTCTTAGGGAAAAAAGGTTTTGTTTTTGCCCTCCAAACATGCAACATTGCGTATTTCATCTGTCAGTTTCTTCCCTCGAAGCTGTTATTTCATATCTGGGAACAAATAATAATCCGACGGAGCCAGGTCTGGCTGTAGGGAGGGTGGTTTACCGTTTGGAAGCCACAATCATGAAGAGCAGCCAGTGCAACATTGCTCTTGGGCACGGGCACCTCTTTGTCCATTTTCTTCTTCGTTTCTCCTCACACGTTATTGGAACAGTTCCAGCAGACTTGAACAGCACTCTCCAGTTATTGACACCCTTACCTTTGTCACTGATCAGCAGGATGCTGTCCATATCCCAAAACACAGTAGCCATGATTTCTCCAGCCGTTGTGACATCTTGAACTTCTTAGGGGTGGCGTGCCCTTTTCATGTCACTGCGTGGACTCCTGCTTTGACTCAGGCTCGTAACAATGAACTCGAGTGTCATCTCCAGTGACCAGCGTTTAAAACTTATCTTTGTTGTCTCTGCAGAGGTCCAGAAACTTGTAAACATATGACACGCTGATGGTTTTGAACACGTGAGCATTCTCAGTACCCATCTTGCCCCGGCTTTTGACATCCTTAGATGCTGATGGAGAATATTCAGAATGGTTGTAGGTGATACTCCAACCACTTCTGCAAGCTGCTTTTTATGCAGTCTGGCCTCTTCCACTACAAGTTGTTCAACATTTTTGACATTGTCTGAGGAATTGGCCTCCACAGGGCGTCCTGGATGGAGGTCGTCTTCAATGGGCCTCAGCCTTGCTTGAGAAGGCTGTGCCCCTTGTAAGCCATGGAATTCCTAGGGCAACAGCCCCTGTGAACAGCTAACATCTCTTCCAAAATGGTTTGAGGTATTTTCCCTTGTTCTGTGAGGAACGTATGATGATGTGAAGTTCAATTTTACCCACACTTGGGGTTTCTTCACATTGGAGGTGCTTCTTCGGTCTTAGCTGAAAGAACATGGGTGCAAGCAGGCTGAAATACTAAGTCACACAATCAAACTGTGTGCACTAGTCCTCCCACCTGATCACACTGGTCACTCGTTTCCCTTTATTACTAACACTTCGATAACAGGCATCTTGTGTTCCCTAGATTGTGAGCTGCCCCGTGCCTGGTCTTTTCCTCTCCATACGCTGCTCATGGTTCTAGCACTGACCCCACGCCCACTTCCTAGTTAATGGATGAGCACCTCCCAGCCAGAAAGGGATGGAGACAGAATAGGGTTCAAAGCCTCCCGACAGGCAGATCCAACGTGCTGAACAAGTCCTGGTCCCTGGGTGTGATTCTGCCAGAGCTGTGGGCTTACTCCGCTGTGCTCAGACCTCAGTCTCACCGTAACTGCAGTCCAGTAACGTGAAAGGCTAGCTGGTGCTCACAACTGTGTACATTGGGCCACTAATTATCCAGATAGTTTTTACATTGTAGCTTATACATATACGTTCAGGCATTGCATTTAGGGCAGGCAGGGGGCACAACTGTATTTATAGACTCATAAGATCACAGCTGTTCAAAATTTGAAAAGCATCATTGAGGGTATTTAGAGAAATTTCTTTATTTTTATAATTAGGAATGCAAACCCCAGAGAGGGGTATAACTCAAACATGCAGCTAATTAACTAAATGAGGCTGGAGAAGCTCCCTTTTACAGAAATAAAACCTGGAGAATTTATTTTCATTTCCTTCATTACTACCTATTTTTATTTTCAGAGTTTGAGCTATGTTACATTTTCGTGGCTCGGGTAATACTCAGAATTATGTCTCTTAAATTAAACTAAAATGGAATCTTTAACAAAACTCTAAAGAATCTGAGGCAATGATAGAGCAAAAAAGAAATTTTCAATCTGGACTGACACTTGATGTCCTGAAAGTTACTGCAAAAGCAAACTATACTCCACTGTGAGGAAAATACATTGAGATGAATCATTAGTTCTACTTCTTTTAGCATAATTTTATAAAGGCATAATGACAGATCCAGACATGTTAAGAAAAGTATAGAAAAACAAAATGTCTTTTTTACATGAATAAAGTTAACCTATTAACATTGCTACTAAACAAAGGAATTAAAAAAATAAGAAATTAAAACCAGACATGAAGAAAAACTAGCAGAGCGGCGCCACCTAGTGTCATTTATCTGAAAAACACCTGACTTTTTTTTGCGCCCTCCTGTGGTAAAATTTAGCTTTCCTCGTGGACAGTAAAACTGATTCCAAAAACACATTGTTTGGTTTCTTTCTTCCACTCTGAATGGGTGAAAGACAGAATCTCAGCATATTTTCTAGGCAAGAAATTTCATATACTTTTATATTTTCTAAACATTCACAAAGTATAGAAAATTTTTACTTTTATAAATTTTCTGTATTTTCACTATGTAAAACAGAACTACAAAGATCCAGTTTCCCCATGATAACACAATGGTCTTTTTTTATAACGTAACTTCAAGTGAACCAAATCATTAACCTTTAAGATCTGAAGAACCTAAAAAGTCTAAACCTCTTTGTCCCCAAGAAATTCTGTTCAGCGTAAACTTTTATAAATACTGTTCCTGTTTTAACATTTTGGTAACATTTCAAAGCCAAAACAAACTTAAATTTAAAAAAAAAACTAATTTAGAAGTAAATATGTGAGAATTTGAGCATAAACAAGTGTCACCTTCCCCTGCGCCTCAGTTTACCCAGATGGAACATGGGAATTGTTCTAACTCAGCCTACTTCCTTTGGGGGTGAAAAGAAGCTGCCACTGACAAGATCAAACAGATTAATGTCCACGGATGCTATGGAACAGTAGAAAGTCTATGATTTAGACAAAACTGAAATACTCTGTTTTTCCATTAAGAATCAAAAACTCTAGGGTTGATGTTCAATATCCGCACTGTCTATGACATAAGAAAAAAAAAATCAATGAACAAGGAAACTATAAGATCTGGACTAGTCTCAGTACTTATCCCTGGAGAAGTTGTTTAAGTCTGGCTATCGGCTCTTTTATTCTATGATATGAGGATAGTTGGCACTCTGATCCATAGGGCCTGCTCTGTCTCTGCTATCCTATGATCAGCTAATACTGCTGCTGCATTCTCCCTGCCACGGGCCCTCATTACCTTTTATCTGGACTATGGCGATATCTCCCAGCTCCAATCCATGCTGCAGAGTAATCAGGGAAGAGGGGAATTTCCAGCACAAATCTTCCTAAAATGCGAGTCCTATCATCCCCGTGCCCTGCCTAAATGCCTGAAATGGCTCCCCTGGCGTTTTGCAGGACAACCAGCATTTATCAGCATCTGCTCCGGGCCAGACAGTATAGAGTTGGGGCTTCTGTGCTTAGTGTCATTACATTCACATGATGACATGCAAGATAGGCAGGACGTGTCTTGTCTTCAGGGAGAAGAAAGCGGAGGCTTGCAGAATTTCAGGGAACTGCTTCCAAGTTCCAGTGAGGGAGTGAAGAGCATGCGATGTGAATCTGGTCTCTGGTTCCAAAACGTATGGTCTTTTGTGAGTGGTGAAGAGGTAGACTTCAGAGCCAGAATACTGGTACCTGGGTTTGAATCCAGGCTCTGCCAAACATTGTTACATGTCGTGTAGCCTTGGGAAGTTTCCTAACCTCCCTGTGCCTCAGTTTCCTCAACTGTAAAATGAGGACAAGATTAGTATGTACCTCACAGTTACTGCACGTTAAGCACTGGAGCAGCACCTGCCACAAGATGCTTAGGAAGTCTTTGTATATTTATTACCATATTTTCTCACGGAATTAAACGAAAACTCGCTCCCTTAACTTTCAAGGTGCTTCTTGAATTGGCTCCAATTGGCCTTCTTTCTTTTCTTCTGCCACTTTTCCCAGAGTCCAATACCGTATTGTTCCAAGTCACCCCCAAATACTGTACTTGCAAATGGGTGTGCTTCCTCCCAGTCTCTGCTTCTGCTGTTGCTAGTTCTTTCTGTTCAGAAAGTTCATCTTCTCTCTATCGCCCTCTAGCGGTCAGTACAGTGACGGGCATACGCCAACCATGCAATAAATGTTAGGTACTATCAATATTGTGTTCAATGGTATTATTAATAATATCCTTCAAATCTCGACCCCAAAAGCCACCTCCTTCACGAAGCCTTTCCCAATCCTCACTTGTCTGAGACATTGTCCTCCTCTGTTCTACCTCAGATGTTTACCCTGGGCCACTTCTCACATTCTCAGGCTATTCTGCCCACATGTGGCTACTGAGCACTTGAAATGTGGCTGGTCTGTGTTGAGGTCTGCCGTGGGTGTGAGAAATGCATATTGCAACGGCTCTGTGTAAATAAAAAGCACAAAATTTTAATTAACATTTTAATTTTTAATATTTTAATTTTTATTGATTAAATGTTGAGATAATAGTTTAATATATTAGGTTAAATAGCTATGTTATTTTTAATTTAAAAGGTGCATTATAATTTGCATTATATTCCTATTGCAGAGCGCTATACTAAGGTACAGTTATTCTTACCACTGCTCTGATTACAAAATGTCATGCATGTTCACAATATTAAGTTGGGAAAATACAGAAAAGCACAAGCTAGAAAAGAAAACTTGTTTCATCCCATTACTCAGAAAGAAATACCGATGTATATCTTTTAGGGTTTTTATTTATAAACATAAAAATCAGGATTGACAAAATCAGGATTATAGCCTAAATGTTTTGTCTTCTGCCCTTTTCATGTAATATACATTTTTTTTCTACTTCATTAAACATTCGTCAACTGCTTTATTTTTAATGACCGAAGAAGTATCTTGTTAATGGGTGTACCATACTTTATTTAACCAGTCTATAGATGTAGATGGCCTAAATGCTCACCAATCCTGCTTCCTCTTATTGGGCATAGTGGAAAACTACATTTCCCAGCATCCCTTGCTGATGGATGTGACCGTGACCAAGTTCTGACCAGAATGATGTAAGCTATTTCCAGCTCATAATAAATCCAAGCATTTATTCCTGTTCACTCTTCATTCATCTGTTGGGTGCAGAAGTAAGGGTCCAGAAGTTCTGAAATACAGTAGAAATACAAGACAGAAGGAGCCAGGGTCCCTAAATCACACCACATGGAAGGCCACAAACCACCTAAACTGTATCATGAGCCAAAAAACAACTATTAGGTTAAGCCACTGAGATTTGGTATTATTTGTTAGAACAAGGTAGTGTCAGTTCCTTTAACAGCTAGTATTGGGCGTGGATTACTTTCCATTTTTTATTATAATCTGTATTTTTAGGACAAATTCTTAGATGTAGAAAATGCAGGGTCAAAGCTATGTACATTTTGCAACTTTGGGGGGAAATTTCCTTCAGACTTGTATTCCTTACTGAATGGGAAGCCATGTGAGGCATTTCACTTTGATTGCTTCTAAGTAGGTAACAGGTATGTGTTAAATATTAAGCAAATTAATTATTCAGCTCACAGTGGTACATATGTTATTACTTTCAAAATCATCATTTTGAAGTATAGATTTCAGAAACTGCATGAATTGTACAGGTACTTTCAAGTAAGAATTATAGAAAAATGGCACAAATAACATCAGTGTGCTTGATGGGGAACTTCTGTTTAAAAGAAAGTACTTTTATTCTAATTGTTGTAGTGAAGCTATGGGTCAAGTCTTCCAGTTCAGGTATATACCTCCTATACCATGCATAGCTGATATCCAGTTGGCCACTGGTGATATTTCTTGCAACTTTTGTTTCTTCGTGGCTTCTCTGTATGAATCTCATTGCATACATTGGTGTTATGCATTTTTCATGTATCATAGCTGACAATTTATTTGTAACTACATTTGGTCCTTTATGAGATGCAAATGTTAGATTTGGGAGGGGTGAAGATAAAACTAAATAACCTTTATGATTCTTTCCAAATCTAAAAAGGCAAATAGGAGGTTCTGCACGAAAATGAATATGATTATCTGTGTAGGGACCCACTCTGAAAGAAATCACAAACCAATATGGAAGCCAAATTTCAGTCTATTCCAAGTTTAGTTTCCTAGAAACTCAAGCAATGATAATAACTTATCTTTTTTTCAACCACAGACCAGAGCAGTTTCTTTATGGTAAAAATTAGTGAGGTAACTTTAACCCTTAATTATCCAATAATCCAAGTTTATATCCAAAATTATTTCAGAAGAATATGATTTCATTAAGAGTGAAATTGAAGATTTCAAGTTCTCAGATGCTGAGAATAGCAAAACCCCAGATTCTGGTTCTCCTATAACAAGAAAATTCTCATGTTATTATAGTAAGAACTTCTATGGAGTACGATGAAAAAAAATCAGTACATTCCAAATGAATGGGGCTACCATGGCTCTTGAGCTTATTTCAAGAAATTGTATTAATGGAGGAAGCCCAATGACTACAGAGAGATAAGAAAGAATCCCATCGTATTCTTTCTTGAAGAAAACTAAGTTATGGACAAGTGGATTCCAGAAAACCCCAAGATTACAGACCAGCTGAAAGATTAAAAATAAAAAGGTTACCTTTCTGTTTGATGCCAAACAACTTGTGGCTGGGTTTTGTTTTCTCTAGCAGAACTGACCTGACTCCCAGCTATTATATTTAGTGTCACAAAGACACTCTTCGTGGAGGATGATAATGGAAATATTCTCTTGCAACCAGATCTCATGCCTCTTGAATAGGTCAGGAAGAAATGAGCTTTGGGAGAACAAAGCTGCTGATATAAACATTCCTTTGTTTTGTTTGGACATTTTCTACTCTTCTGTGGTTATATGATAGCCTTTAGATTGTAAACCCATCACTTTCTCACACTGGCCCAACGGCAGGGTTCTAGATAAGTGGTGACATCTACTGACTTTTTTTTTTTTTTTTTTTTTTTTTTTTTTTTTTTTTTTTTTTTTTTTTTTTTTTTTTTTTTTTGCATTCTTAGCTAAGGTCAAGTCTAAGAAAGGCTTCTCTGGTCAAAGAGATCCCAACAGACAAAACAGCGCTGAAGCTGACATATGACACATGAGGGAAACGAGGCACAAAGAATTCTCTTTTTATTTTATGAGTTGACTATCACTCACCTTCCCACCTCTCCTCCCAGAATGGAAGGTCTAAGAACCCAGGAATCTTATTCTTCAATATTAAAATATACCTGGCATACAGAGAGTGACTATATATAATATTTTAAAGACAGAGGGAATGAAGAGGAGAGCCATGAAACTCTTATTGGAGACATTTTCAAAGAAAAAAACAAATGGCCAGATGTCCTAACACCTGGGTGGTCAGTATTGACTACTAACATATGTTAGATGCAGCACTCAAACTACACACAATAACAGAAGCAATGACAGAACAAGTCTTTCTAGTCAGAAAGTGGGTTTCTAACTTATATCAGCTTACACCTGAGAAACTGAGCTAAAAAAAACCCACAAAAAAGGCCAGGAACATGCTAATTTTCAGTAAAGTGAAGCATGTGCCTCTCATTACCTGTGTGTTCTCTGCCGGTTTGCATGAGCTACATTCCCTATCTCTGTATCAATTTGTGGTATGAGAACAGCTACCCAAATGACACATATCAAATGACACACTCCAAAATTTCTTCTCATTGACTATACGGTTTAAATGATGTAGTAGCAGGGAGGTTTATTTAAATAACGAAAGCATTCAGTGGAGCCATTGTGCATGGTGATAATCATGGGTAGGAGGAATAAGAGTGGCTTGAATGGATGAGGCTGGGGACAGAGAATCAAGGCAAAGAAGAATTCTTTTTTATTAGGGAAGTGTTATCCACCAAGTCACATTGCCTTTCTTATTGCTCATGTCATTGGTGATTCTTCCTCATTCGTAGACCATCATGCTGTGCTAGGTCCTTGGTAGGTCTTCAATAGATGCAGCATCTATTAAGTTTAAGAAAATCCCCCACCTCTGGGTTGAGCAGGGATCCCAAACATGCTTCCCCTACCCTCTTACCCAGAGCTTCTTGCCCTGGAGTCTCCTTGCTTTGTCCTAACCACCTTCCTTTTGGCGTTAGCTATAGAAGGTACGTGGGGAAATGACTGCCCTAATCATAATCTTTAAGATCTCTACAGAAAGTGTCTATAACTGGAATTTCCTCATTACTTTAATGTCCTTCTAGTCATAGCTTCATGGGCCTATTATGTGTAAATTAGAAACACATTATTCCACCAGCAAAGCTTTTCTTTCAAATGCATAGAATTTTATAACCTGTCATCATCTATTAAATTCTGAACTGTTTGTACTGAAACTGACTTTTTTCTGTAAGAAGATGTCAAAGGATCTTAATTTCAGCTAATTCTGGCAACCAAAACGAGTCTCCTCTACTTAATAGCTGGCAGTGCTTTCTGCAGTAAAATGCTTCCAGGAACAATTGGAAATTACTAAGATAATAGTGTGTTTCTTTAGATTAGTATCACCTCTGAAATGTGCAGCTTTTGCCAATTCAAAGCTCCTTTGCTGTCTTTCTAAAACTGAATTTCCTGAAAAGTTCTTAAATATTAAGAAGAGTTGATGTAAGTAGACAAGAAGACAGCAAACAGGAAAGTTAATGGACTGACTGGGAGTGACCTGTAGAGAGTTCTAGAATTTCACATGGGCTACTTCCAAATAAGGGAAAACTTGGCAGGCAGGAGCTGGGTATTCTCTCTGGTTTGTTCCTCCTTTCAAAGCCCAGTACTGTTTTTATTGCTTTTGTTTTTTGGCCTCATGACCATCAACTGGCGTATTTCCAGGGACGCTGTGTCTTTTGGGTGGGAAGAGCATCATTTCCTTCACAGCCCCCTCACAGTGTGGAGTAAACTACGCACTGGGTGAAGAGGATGCAGTGAGGCGTCTGATTTCTAACTGTGGACCTTAGATGTCTAATATCAAGAAGATGTTGGGAAAACCAAGAAAGGCTCTATGCTTGATGCTTGATGAAGAGCGACTCATAATAATAGCTACTATTAATTAAATGCCAGGCATGACAATAAATACTTAATGTGCACTAACTTATTTCATTCTTAAAAAAAAAAGTCTATGAGGCAGGTTGTATCATTCTCTCCCTTTATAAAGAGGGCCACCCTAAGGCCAAAGAGGGACAATTATGATTTGAATCCAGGTCACCCTTCAAAATGTAAAGGTCACACTTAAAATTTTTATTTCTATCCATTTCTCCTGTATGAGCTACTTGGATGGTAAAGGGGACTTTGGTTCAGATCTTGGACTTCCTTGTTGGTTCTCCCAGGTCTCCTTGCATGTATGTTGCCACAGAACTTTTGTTCTCCATTAATTGAGGCTGGTGTGTGTCTGGAGATATTTCTATAGGAGATGAGGCCTTGTATTCAAGACAAACATGTCCCAGACCGATTCTCAGGCCACTCCAACTGACCTGTCAATTTAGTGAATTTAGGGCTGAACAGCTCAAATCAATGGGCTGTCTTAGCATTGTGCCAATGAAGTTTTAGACAAAGAATCAGCCCATTTCTGTGAATCCACCATTCCAACGACTTGACCCTTCATATGAAAATCAGTTAATGGATGTTTCTACTTATCTCCCAGTGTGCTTTTATGTTGTACGATTTTTCTTGCTTATTTTCCCTGTTGCTATTTGATAAATCCTGCCTGAAACAGCTCTAAGTTTGTTATAGAACCATTTTACCAATTATGCTCATGGTAATGCCAAATGCAGGTGTGCTTAATTTAAGTATTAGTAATAAAAATAATTACATTTCTCCCCAAATAATGGCATATGTTTGCCAAGCTTCATGGGCTATAATGCTTTTATTTGCTTTTCTCTGCATGTGATTTCCAATAAAATTCATTCTCAACAATGAAATGCTCACAAATGAAATGCTTAGTTTTACTGTTTTAAGTGACCTGAGGAACTTGCACAAAACTTCCTTTAGGGTAGATACGGTCTGGATGCCTCTTGCCTGAGCCGGGCTCTCATTTAGTCAGGTGACATTTGGGTTGCAATTAATAGACATTCACAGTAGACGATAAACAAAATGCACTTTTTCAGGAAAATGTTTTAAAAGTAAGAACTGGAGCAAAAAGGATATGGCAATTAAGGACAAATTTCATTTAATCAGAGCATCCTTCCGAACAGTGTCCGAGCTCATCAAATTTCATTCTTCCATTTGTTCATTCATCCATCATTCATTCCATGCAGACTGACTGAGCCTCTGGGATCGGCCCAGTGCTGGAGAGAACCAGACAGCGGCTTCGGGCTTCCTGCTTCCAAGAAGCACGTCTTCCCTCCCCTAGGAATCCTTTCTCCTGAGCATCTCTTTGAGTGTGCAACTGAAGAGTTCCTGGAAATGGTGCAAAAGAGAACCGTGGGGTAAGGAGAAGCTATAAAATGGTCCTTACTCTTAAATCTGTTAAAGATTAACTTTGGAAACCCAAATTGTGGGCTTGGTTAAGATGAGTTTATAAGAGGGCTGTCTGGAAGAAACACAAACAAACAAACCAACAAAAACCAGCCATCAATGCCTCTATTTTTCATATTACATGCCTGGATACTTTCTGGACAACCCTTGTATTTCTGTGGAATGCATTACTTGTTGACTTCAGGGCAAATGCTAATCAAAGTTTTAAAAAATGGAGTTCAGTAGTCACTAAGACAGACATAACCATTTCCTTTGAATGATACTTAAGGCACTAATAGAAGAAATCTCCTAATGTATTTGATGCTGTTAGCTTGTTCCCCTAACCAACTAATCAAGTGGTAGCTCTACATATTGGCCTGCATCCCCACAATCACCCAGACAGCTGGTAAATGTCCAGATTCGGGGGGTCCACTCCCGTGAGTCTCTGATTCCTTTGGTTCTGGAGGGAGCCTAACCATTTGCACGTCTAGCAAGTTTCCAGGTGGTGCTGATGCTGGTTGGTGGTCCAGGGATAGCAGTTTGAGAATCATTGTTGTAAATAAATGTTACTCGAAGTGCTAACTGCACTTCAAGTGATGTGAACTATTTGTTACCAATCTGTGAGAAGCACAGAAACGAAAGAAAAGGAAACTTTGGGAATCTTTTCTAATTTGACATTGCCCTGACCTCCAAGTGCATGGTCAGTGGGTGTATCTCAATAAATAAGGTACAGGTGAGCTCAGGAATGTCCACTGTGCATTATGATTCACATGTAGTGCAAGCTGCATGCTCGATATGCACGGGGAGCCCACACGTTAGTCTGTGAAAAACCGAAAGTATAAAACACTGGCCATTCACCACAGAGATTTGAGAAGCGTTGCTCTCTAAAGCATCATGCTCTATTGCCTCATTGAAAAAACGTGTGAAGATCATTCCCGTGGGGGAGCCAGGTCTCTGCCTGGCATCCTCTACCTTCAGAAGCCTCGGTACACAGACAGGGCTGTAGAGAATGGCCCTGGGTGTGCCACTTAAAAGTCAGGAGGGTGGGTCAGCCAAACGCCAAGAAGGTCAAGCTCTTTTTTTTTTTTTTTTTTAAGGCAGAGGCTTGAACAGAGAAACCGGCCAGACAGGATTTAGGATGCCCGGGTCTGTGCAAGTGTCAAACTGGGTAAGCAGGAAGGCTGGACACTTCTCAATGAGGCCAACATGGGTCCTTAATTGCAGGCAGGCAGGCAGGAAGACTTGAGACCCAATACAGAAGGTTCTTAATTGCCAGTTACTTGAACCCCAGGTCTGGGAAATTAACTTTATACCTGGGCTTAGAAGCTAGAGTACAACTCAATTTGCAGGGGAGACAGAGCAGTCCCCACCATCGGTGCCTCCTGGAGGCTGAGCTCAGACAAAGGGAAAGCAAGAAAATTGTGCTCTTGGTCTCAGCTACTTGGGGCTGGCATGTTCTTTTATGTTTTTAATCACTTTTTGGGCTGGCATGTTCTTTTATGTTTTTAATCACTTTTTATTAAAGTTTCCAATGATCCGATTCCTGATCGTCAGAATTCAGAATTCAGCTCTTCTCAGCCTTAAGGTTTAGAGTGCTCTTGGGCTGGCTAGAAAGAAGCCCCTGTGAACAGGACCTCCTCCATGATTTCAAAGCTTGACGAATGTGCCTCACATTGACTTTGCTAACTGTCTTTTCAAATGGATCTCCTGATAGCTCTATGATTTTACTAGCAGTGATTTATTTTTTAATATTTTGTACTTCAGGCTCTTATAAATCCAGTGTTCTCTCTAAGCACTTGGACAAATTAGATTGCAGTTGGAGGAGGTTAGCATTTCTCCACGTTCAATACGTCAAGACCTGATAAGCAGCCATGGCAGCTGTCTGTTTTCTAGGCGCCACTGAAGTCTGCCCTTCTCTACAGCCTTGCTTGGCTGGAGTCACCCCAAGAAGAGGTTTCCATTACCTTGTATCTAGAAATAGCCATCAGCTTTGTTCTCAGAGCCTGCGGTCACTAATTTGAAAGCGTGACCTTAAGTGCCCACCAGCTACCTCCTGGGGCCTCTGCCTTCCAGCCAGAGACCCCACTGCCCCAGAAATGCTGCCTTGATTTCACCTCTCTGAGCCTCAGTCTTCTCATCTGTAAAATGAAGATTACGTGGGCACCCACCTCTCTGACTGTAGTAGAGATGAGGATAACAAGGAGCTTTGCCCTGGGCCGGACACACCACGATTGCTCCATAAAGATCATGAGGGAGGAGATAAACTGAAGTCGGTACCCACCGTGTTGGGACATTACACTCTCTCATGGGCTTGTTTCAAAAGGATCTGCCTCCTGTGTGTATGGAAGTGAAATGGCTATAAGTGGAGGACAGAGACCATTTCAATGATGGTTTAGCCAGACATTATTTCGGTGAAGAAACTCAAATGAGGCAGTTCCAAGACATGCAAAGAGTATCTCTAAGTAGTGAGTTTGAGAATAGGCCTGATAGTATTAAAACAATAATGATGAAATGAAGAAAAAGAATAGAGCCAAGAAGGAGTGGGTACAATTTATTAAGCACTTCTGGGCATTACCCTAGACACGTTACATGAGTTGTGAGCCCTGACATTGCTTTTTAAATACATGTTTGTACACGAGAAACAGAAACTTACAGGAATCCGGGAGTTTACCTGAAGTCAGTAGCCATGAAGTGACAAAACCTGAGTGTGAGCCCCAAGTAACACTGTGACTCCAAAGTTCATTTCATGGTCTCTTTACCAAAACCGCTTGGAAAAGAGGGTGCGCTCACCCATTCGTTCATTCACACATTCATTTATTCCTTCACATGTGTTCTCAGCAGGTGACCCCTGATCCCCTGCCATGCGTGGTGTTGGGGGAAAGGTGAATAGATCCGGGTTTATTTTAGGAGCTCCCAAGCCAAGGTGGTGTGGGGCAGGGTTCGGCGCCCTTTCTCGGGCAAACGAGAACTGGTGAATCCCTCCTGATGGAGGTCTGGCAGCTCCGGGCACGGTGCGCTCCAAGGCCTTCCACACACGGGGGCTGCTCTCTCCCCCCTGCTCCCTCTGCCATCTGCTCGCCTCAGTGAGACGGTTTAATCTCGAGCTATCTCAGGGCGAAGGAGGTCGAACGTCAGAGGTCACCTGAACGCTCCATAACTCTGCTCCGAAGAGATAATTGCGTCCCGGGAAGATGGCTGTGAGCAGTGAGGTTCCTCTTTATTCAGAATCCGGACTAGACGACGCGGTCCTTATGGCTGATGCTATTCACCTCATCCAGCTGCGCCCAGGTGGCCTGCGTGCTGGGGCGATGCGAGTGAGCAAGCGCCCCCGAAGCTCGGGCCTCGGGGCTACGCAAGCTGCCAGAGCAGACGGTGCCGAGCGCATTCGATCAGCCTGCTGTGTTCCAGGGTGGCTGAGCAAGTTCTTAAAATATGTATTAAATCTGGGAAAACCAGTCCAAACCAGTAAACGCCCACTGCCCTGACAGCCTACCCACCTGCCCCAGAGTGTCCTCTCCCATGCTTTCTGCCCTGACCCCTCCTCAACGACCCCCAACTTCCCCATGACCCCAAATCAGGGGCCTCCAAGACCCTCCCCGGCACTGTGGTAGCCTCTGTTTTGACTGGTCTGCATCTGAGCAAAGCAGCTGTTACGCACTGGGAGTGTCATCGCTGAATAAAGGCCCATACCACGTGCTTCCTGGGAGTAGAGGGATGGGGAAAAAACTCCCCAACTGCAGGGAGAAGCTCCCCAAGAACACCCATTGCTTGAACATCTGTTGTCACCTTGGATGTCGGGCTACACGTCAGTCATGCTCCCCCGGACTTCCCCCAAATCTTCTCCCCTGACCCCCACCCTGGCCTGAGCCCAAAGGCAGTTCCTTCCCGCTGAGGTCAGGCAAAAAGAGCGGCTAAAGGTCGAGGCCTGACGCATGGACTTCAGCTTCCTTGTCCTCTGAATTTTCGGTTTGGTTCTTGTAGGAATAAAGGGCTTTAACTTTGGTTTTTGCAGGAATAAAGGACTCAGCAACTAGATGGCTGGACCGACCATTTTAACTGCCGACTGGAAGTCTATCAGGATGTTTTTGTCTACTAGTTTAAAAAATAAATCAAACAGGCTTAAACAAAAAGGGAAACTTCAAAGGAAAAACACTATGGACCCCAAGCATGGTTCCATCCCAGTGTCTGAGTGACCCCAGTGGACCTCAGTGTGTGTTCTGCTGTCCTCAGGGTTACCTTCAGCCTTGGGTGGGCTCCCTCCATTGTTGCAAGATGGTGGACAGCAAACTAAATTAGAAAATGACTGTGTGTTCTGGCTTCAGAAAAATAAAAATTTCTCCCAAAGCCTTGTAGTTGGCCTACCCTCTATGTCATTGTCAGGAATGGTCACATGTCCACTCCTGTTCAATGGCCAACAAAGGGATTGCAGCCATCATTGCTGGCTTTTTCTATCAAGATTCACTCCTAGAGGGGAAGGCAGGATGGCTCAATGGGTTAAGCACTCACTTTGCAACCCCAGGGTCCAAGGATCAAATCCTGGCCTGGACTTGTGCGGACCCATATGCTGAACCAGGGTGTGACCCCCCGTTCAGTTCTCGCTGGATCGAGCTTCCCGTGTAGGAAGCCCGTGGTTGGCCCCCCAGCTTATGGGGGCGTACCTGCCATGTGGGAGGCCCCTGCCCGGTTCCTGCCCTGCAAGGTCCCCACCCACCTGTGTGGAATGAAACCATGTCAAAAACTGATGATGTACAACTGTGGAGACTGCTCTGGGCCCTCCCCTTCTCTCTCTCTCTCTCTCTCTGTGTCTGTCTGTCTGTCTGTCTGTCTGTCTGTCTCTCTCTCTCTCTCTCTCTCTCTCTCTGTCAAAAACAGTAAAATAAATCTTAAAAAACAAAAACAGATTTGCTCCTAGAACTGGGATCCCTATATATAAGGGCCGCCGAGAAAGTATCCAGCCATAAACACCACTATTTTTCATATTATGTGGCTGGCTACTTTCCAACAGCCCTCGTCTATCCCTATATATTATATATTGCCAGCACATGCATATCTGTGGGCAACCAGAAATAACTGCTACAAGAACCTATTGGAAAGGCGGAATTGGAGAAGAGAGTGTTCATGCGTGAGATGGGGAACATCTAGTGTGTCACTAGAGATTAGAAGTTAAAAGGCAAAGGACTTTGGAGTAAAGAAACCTGGTGGCAATACAAGCAGTACTTGGGTCATTGTTTCAGTTATTAATTGCTGTGTAACGATCACTCTAAAACTTGGTGGCTTAAAACAGCAATCACTTATTATTACTCACCGGTCAGCAGATCTGCCTGGTGGTTCTGCTAACCTGGGCCAGACTCATCTGGACTCTTCCACGTGTCTGCCAGAGGCAGATTGGTCTAGGCTGGTCTCTGTTGGGACAGCCTATCTCTGCTCCACGCAGTCCCTCATCCTCAGGCAAGCTAGTCCGGTTTGTTCCCCTACCAGCCTGGCAGGATCCCAAGAGAAAAGGTAGAAATGTTGGAGGTCCAGGCTCAGAATTGGGACACAATTGGCAGAGCCTCATCCTATTGGCCAAAACCAAGCCAGGAAACCAGCCCAAAGCTGCAAAGTCACACTGCAGAGTGTGCGTACGGGGACAAGTGAAGAGCTGTGACCACTTTGGCGATCCATATACCCCCATTTCTCTTGCCTGGACCACAGTTTCATCGCCTGTAAAGTGAAGCTAATATGTAATAGCATCTACCTGAAAGCCTTGCTTTAGGTTTAAATGAGAAAACACATAGAAAGGGCTAAACACGGTGGTGGGCACATGATAAGCATTAGATAAGTATTAGCTTTTATCGTGCTTGTATTTATCATTGTAACGAGTGTGACTGTCATCACTATTATAGTTGGTATAATGATTGTCGTGATCTGAATGTCTGTTGGCTGGGTTATAACTCCCTCTAGGATACAAATGGAGCAAAATGGTTTCCAAAAACCCTAGACTTTATGGAAACCCTTTCTGGCTCCCAAGAGCCTGCTCCTCAGGGGACAGTGATATCCAAGGGGTCCCCATCTGCCTTCCCACAGCTGCTTGGTGAGTGCTGTGCCCGGGGGGGCAGTGGGTGGGGTGCTGTGCGGGCTGTTTGGAGCTCCCGGAGCTCCATCCATCCATGGGGCCCCCAAGGAACCACAGTCAGCTGCTTGGTCAGCAGAAACCACTAGCTTTGGCCAGCAGGCCCCCTGGACTAAGGGACCGGGCTTCACTTGCGGGACGGCTGGTTTTGTGCTCATTTCTACCATTCTGTCTGTGCCCGGCGCTGAACGCTCTCAAGGCGACAATGCAGTTCAGGGTGCCCAGGGTGGGCGGGCTGTGAGAGAGGGAAGGAGAAACGCCCCATCCGCATCTCACACCTACCCCAACCCAAGCCTCCAGGAAGTAAAACCGGTTGGCAATTTATTAGAAAAGACAACTTGTCTTTTTAAATCTGCAAAAGGCAGAAGGGTTGTGTATGGTTTGGGGGTTGTTTTAAACAATTGTTTTGTTCACGTTGGGAAAACTGCCCATGATGGTCCTGGCATTTATACCCCATGCCGGTGCTAAAAGCACGGAGGAGGAAGGGCACAGAGCGGTCCACGAGGCCTGCTCGTTTCACTCGCCACCACTGTGCTCCCATCTGCTAAGGGACGGGCCCGAGCACTTTTCCACGTGTGATTCACAGTCATGTGTAATTTGGGCTCAAACAGAATCACCAGCTGGATTGGGATGGCCTGGCGAGGACTCGAAGGTGACACTTGCATTTTCTGTCCTTGCTCAAAGCCAGGGCTGGCTCGTCTCCTGGGAGCAGGTCTTCGCCTTGTCCTGCTCTCTGAGTCTCTGTTTCTCTCCCTCCCTCCTTTGCTTCACAGCCTCTCACTATCTTCCTTTCTGCGCACCTTTTCCCAGCACTGGATTTCTACCTTGCAAATGGGCCGGTGTAACCAGACACTTCTCGTAGGTGACAGGGCCACAATGACCACTGCGGAGCCTCCACCAGCTAATCGTGGCTTTGCCTGCACTTCCTCTGGCCTGCACCAAGATGGAGGCTCAGTTTGCATTACTTATGTCTTTTTGCTTTTGCATAACATATGTACAATTTTGCTGACATGGAGAATTCATTTGGCTCAAGATGGTCAAAAAGAAGGGTGGGGGGAGTCCTGGTTTGTGTAAATTCAAAAGCTATCAGACAGCTTGGATGTCTTTTTTTTTTTCCCCCTGAGAATCAGAAGATGGCTTCTCATGTGAGTTCTCTGGATTACACTTGACAGTCAGGTGAGCTCCTTTGCTTAAAGAGCTATGGTTCCATTTGGGCTGTCAGTCTCCTGCCTTCACATGGGCAGGGCAGGGGACCAAGGCTCATTTGAAAGTTCAAATGCAAGCCGATCACTGCGCTGCAACTACAACCAGAGAATATCAAAGCCAGGAGGCCTTAACAGCATCTGACTTAATCTTTTCATTGTGTAGAGGAAGAAACAGGCTTAGAAACAGGAAATGGTTCATGAAGTAGTGGTCGGGGATGGCATGTTGTGCTATCCAGCCCTTCACTTCCTTCCAGGAAAAACATTTGTTACAAGGAGGCAGACACCTTTCTAAACACTTTACATATTATCTTATTTGATCCTCATAACAGTCCCATAACACAAGGACTTGTTGCTACCATCCTAATTTCATAGGGAAACTGAGACACAGAAAGGTTAAGTAACTTGTCCAATGTCACACAGTATAAGCAGCCAAGCTAAGATTTAAGCCCAGGTAGCCTGGATCAGGAGTCTTTGATCTAACCACTTGGTTCTAAGGCTTCTTTGAGCTGCCTCCTGATTTACGGAATAACGCCTGAACTCCTCACTTTACAACAGGAGGCCTCCTATGATCCTGCCCTCCTGCCCCCCAACCTTGACTCCTCAGCTTTATTTTTGCTACTCCCTATAATGCTGACATAGTTATACACCATAGCATGAGACACCTTCACAACTATGAGTGATCGCCGTATTCTCTCAGCCAGTTCTTTCCAAATACCAGTTCATAGCAGCTTTTATGGGCTCAGAAATATAAGGGCAGTGATGTAACGTGTGTGTGTGTGTATATGTGTGTGTGTGTGTGAGTATAAGGGTCCCCTTCTGCTTCTTTACTTCCCAGACTTGGGGATACGCACAGGTACAAGTAGAGAGAGGATCCTCCCTCAGTCCCCAACTACATGATGGGATGATTAGACCTTGACCCAGATGATCTGAGGGCTCGATGGGCTGGCTTTTCTTGGGTTGCCTCCGTTTCCCATTGCCAGGGAGGATGGGGCAAGGATGTATTGGGACACGCCCCAGGGAGTCACACACAGCCCCCTCCCTGCCCACCCCCTGGTGGAAACCTATTTGCTGTCATTGGCTCCCATCCTTTTGGTGTGAAGATGTTTGCTTACCCATCTGCGTAGCTTGGACTAAAAGGCACACACAGATAAATTTAAGAGCTTCAGAAAGGCACACAAATGACATCGTTTTAGCTAAAATAAAATATTGTTGCCTAGAAGTTAAACTTGAATCTGATCAGTCTTCTAGATTTAGCTAATAATTTATAGGAAATACAGGGGAAAGGGATATGATATCTTCAATAAGTTGGGGGGGGCAATATTGAAAGACTAAAAGGGACTTGAGACATAACCAATTGCCATGTATGGCCTTTATTTGAATTCCGATTTGAATAAAAAAGTCTCTTCCATCTCATTAAGAGGTGACTGTTCAGTAACTGTTTCTTTTCATGTTTAGTACTTTAAGTCTAAGTTTATAACAGATTGCTATTTGCTAAATATCAGTGGTAGAATTTCTATAGAGCATTACAGGCACAATAAGTAAAAATATTCATTTCAAATTATTTATATATTTCTGTTGTCAAGTAAAATGAAGCATTCAATAACGACTATTGAGCATAAAAATACATTTCATTAGTATAAAATCATGCAGGAGGAGTAGAAAATAAATAGTGCATGTATAAAAGTAAAATAATGTAAAATTTCAAGAGTTCCCATGTTTTTTAAAAATGGTAAGATGAGTATGAAAATGCTGTGGGTCCTAGAGTAATGAAACAGTTTTATTTTTTAATCTTAATATTTAAAACAAGCCAGAAATGATGTCCTCTGAAACTATTGCAACTTGTGGTGAACAAATTTAGATGCCAACCTAAATGTGTGATGAGGGCACATAATTTCAAAATTCTTCTAGAGGAAACAGAAGCAAAGTAGAGTTAAATTCATCACCCTTCCATATTTTTCAACCGTTAATTCTTTTTCTTGCAAAATACTTATCCTATCTTAGAATGCATGTCACAGAATAAAAATTTAATGCTTAGAAGTCCTCATTGCTTTGATCAGAATTTGATTGAGCTTCTAGATTTAACTAATGATGTATCTTGTGGTACCAGGAGGTGTGTGCTTCTCCACATCGTTCACTCATTTACTCAATAAATATTAGCTGGTTGGGTGCTTGGTTCAAAAACTTGTGCCAGGCCCTAAAGTCATACCCAATGGAAAAGCAAACCGTGATTAAATCCTTTAATTATATCCTTCATTACAGAGCCTAACAATGACCAAATTCTCAAGCTCTGGCCTTGGTTGACATTCTGCTGGATGAAAATAGTGAGGCTCATGCATTATCCTCCTGAAAACTGAAATGATCTTAGGAGGGAGGGTCTATCATAAGTACATAAAAAGAAAGAGTACTTAAGATGACAAGTCATGACTCCAAAACGAGAATTCTACTCTTAATTGAAATGGCTTCTTGGTTCACTTGTAGGACTCCCCTGAAAAGATGAACTAGAAGCCAATTCATAAGGCAGTCCATATCAGAGAATATAGCCCCTAGTTACTGGTGGATAAAGAAAACAAAAAATAAATGCAGGCAGGACAGGTTATGAAGTGATAGGAATATTCCGATCTGTCATTCTGTGTCCCTAGATTTTGCATATGCTCTGAAGGTCAGGTGTACATGAAGTTCTGATCTAGAGGTGACTTGCCTGCAGCCACCTGACCAGCTCTGTTGAACAGACTCAGCTATGTTTTGGGGGGGCTTCGGAGATGACCTCGATATTGCCCATATTCATCACAAGGGAGACGAGTTAAAGGCTGCAGTTCTAGATTATATGGGTTCAGTCATGAGTGTGCTGTTTTCTGATGTCTGTGTTGAACGCAGCAATCTTTTGTTAAAGAAATATTTTACTCTCTGTTGTGTATTTATATCCACCTGCCTTCCTTAATCTGCACACACTCACTCGCACATTCTTACACACTTCAGTGTGATCCTTGTACAAAACGCTCCCTCCTTTGATTGTTCAGAGAAAACTCCCCGTTTGATGGGGACAGCAGGGCTGAACAATTCATTATTTCTTTGTGAATAACACATACAGCCCAACTCCTCTGGGGTTAGACAGGCTGGCAGGAGGCAGTCTGCAACCTAGATTTTTGCGTGTTTTGTGTTCTGTTTTGTTATTAGCAATCAGATGTAGTCCCTGCCCCTTCTCAGTGATTACTTAAAATGTCAAGAAGCGATCCGGTCCACTGTTCTCAGAGACTGACACTAAACATGCTAAAACCCAAGGATTTCTGCTTGTCATCTTTATTTACTCACTCATATCAACAAATATTTATTGACCACCTACAGTATGCAAAGCTCTGGGCCAAGGATTAGGCAGAATCATCCATATTTCATAGATTCAGGGACATGCATTTAATTTCAATGCATTGAAATTAAAATTTTCAGTACTTTAATGTCTCTGAATTGGGGATGTTTCCATGACAATGTTTTTCTTTCTTTTCTTTTCTTTTCTTTTCTTTTTTTCCTTCCTTCCTTCCTTCCTTCCTTCCTTCCTTCCTTCCTTCCTTCTTTCCTTCCTTCCTTTCTCTCTCTCTCTCTCCCCTCCCCTTCCTCTCTCTCTCTCTCTCTTTTTTTTTCTTTCATAGCATCAAAAACAATTTCAGGTCTTACCACCAATGGCCTCTTAGATCTGAAGGCGTAATACAGGATCCGGCAGGAGTAACGCCCCTTTTATGAGCTGGTAATGCGCCCACAGAGCGATATTGTTGTTGGACCCTGTACCTTGGCCTTGACTCTCTTCTCTGCTTTCGCCAAAGGAGGGAACACACCAAATTCAAAGGAGTCAAAACACAGATCTGCAGGCTGTTCCCTTCTTAGCAGCTTTCAGAGCATAACGAGTCTTGAAGCTTGTGTGGTTTGAAGATGATCTGTGAGCTTCATTTACTCAAGCTCTGGCCTTAGAAACATATCATAACGAAGTGTGGATTACCTATTGCTAGTCTGTAGTTCTTAAATTCACATAGGACTTTTTTTATTGCTGTGAAGTGGGTGTGTGGCGTGCTTTCTACCAAAAAACTTATTTGGAAATGGATTTTTGATCTCTTGTTGAAGCCATAATTTGAGGAGACTCTTTCTTAGGGTATATCTATAATGTGTCAATAGAAACTAGTTAGGCATGTTTTTAACTAAGCAAAAGAAAGGGTTTTTTGTTGTTGTTGTTGTTCCCTTTAATTATCAAAACATTTACAGAGTCCCTATGATGCATCAAACACTGCAAAGTACTGTTAGGGGACAGAGACAAATGAAATATTATTTTTGCCTTCAAGGGGCTTACAGTCTAAACAGGGAGGAAGACCTGCAAATCTAGGGTGACCAGACGTCCCGCTTTTGGCGGGACAGTCCCGATTTTTAACAATTTGTCCCGCGTCCCGCGGCGTTTAAAAAAGTCCCGATTTTTGGAAAGAATGCACGACAAGCTAGGGAACGGCGGGAGAGAGACCCAATTTTTAATCAAGAACCCCCTCCCCCCCGGTCAATGGTGTCCCGCTTTACCAATGTTAACATCTGGTCACCTTATGCAAATCACTACTGCTCATGTAAGGAAGAATGAAATGCGTCCTACTAGCCAGGGATCTCTCCCACTCCACAGCATTCCACTGACCTTCAAGTACACAAAACAAAGGCTGTTCTCCCCTTCCCTCTGACGTGGGGCTGCAGCCGAGGAAAGAAACCAGCGGAGCTCAGAACAATATCTCAGAGCAGCCCTTCCATGGTTGATAGAAAGAGGCAACTCCCACCCACGGGGGCAAGGACAACACACTGTGAAAGCTTCACAGTCAACCATACTTTCCATGCCTCTTCTACCTGCTACGGTTGGTTTCTACCCAACGACGAGTCCTACCAGTCATTGTTGACTCCTCCCAGGCTCAGTGCATGATGGTCACTGTCCTTCCCTGCCCAGCTTCTCCCTGGCCCCTGGCCTTTGCCAACACTGTCAGTTGCCTTCACCTGCAGTCTCTTCATAAAATGCTCTTCCTCTTTTTATTTGTATTTTTTGGAACTACAAGCTCTTCAGGGGCAGGAGCCAAGCCTGTGTGACACAGAGCAGACCCTGGAAATACGTTTTGCCATGTCAAGGAAGAAAGGCAGGAAGAGAAAGAAGGAAAGATTGCGTCTCTTCTTGCATGTCTTTGTCCCAGCACACATGAATAGTTGACACTTGCATGACGGACAGGTGGCTGGGGACCTAGTCAGTTTGTCTGGGGTTCCCAGAGCATTGACTGTCAAGCCACTTTTCTCTCCCAACCTGGTATGCAAGTGACTAAAAGTGAAGTTAATCAAGAGATAATATTGAATCCACTCTAATTTAAGGGGGACGTGAAGGGGAGATGCAAATCACTTACAAATTCTGCTGTTTTATTTTTAGTAACAGCTTTCTTGAGACAGACCTGTTTGTTGACGCCCAATACCACCAGCAACTCCCTCCCCAGCTCACACTGCAGCGGGGCTCCCCTGCCACTCCCTGCCCTCCACCCCAATTCAGGCCCAGAAGTCAGAATCCAAGGCAACAGGAACTCTCTCCCCAGCCAGCACCCCAAAGGGTCCTGCTTTCTTCTTTTAACTCAAAAAATACCCCTAAGACCTGTAAACAAAAGGAAGAGTAGAAACATTACCAATTTTAAAAGCAAATCACCCATTTGAAATATGTTCATCTTCTTGAAAAAACAAAAACACAAACAAAATGCCCAGTTTTATGGCTGCACAATTTTTAGATCACTGTCACGTGCAATATTTGGGATACGCACCTACGAAAAATTATTTGTTACTTACCTGAAATTTAGATAGAACTGACAATTGTACATGTATTTATCTAAGAATCTTATCACTAGAGACCCTTGCTTGGGACTCACCAAACACTGGTTTATCTACTGTTTCTTCTGATAAAGGGGTTTGACGTAATAAGTATAATATCTAAGCATGGTAGCTGCTCAAGTATTGGGCAGTCTATCAAAGGAGAAGGGTTAGCGTCCCAGAAACCAGACGACAGACAGCGGTCCAACTGGCCTCTAAGGAAGGAGACCAGTCATGAGAATCAGGCTGCAACAAAGTGAAAGATCCAAGGGAGCCCACGGTACATCTTCTGGGGGCCACAGTCGTGCGGGGCAAGTCAGTGTCACTGACCCTGCCCAGTTCAGTCGCCCCACTCCTGGGTTTCCAAGAAAGTGGAGAATGAGACCCAGCTTTGAGCTTTGGAAACCATACTCTTCTGACAGAGGAACACCCTAACTTCCAGCTCTCTTCCCTTCTTTGCATCTCGGCCCAGGACATTCACATGAGTTCTTGCAAAGGTGAAGCAAATATTTATGGGTGGAAAATGGTCGTTTGGCTTTGATAGGCTCAAAGACACAGTTAAATTCGTGTGTGGATCATTTAATCACAGTATCTGGAGTATATAAACATGGCATATATTATCTCCCCCTCCTTTTTTTTTTTTTTTTTTTTTTTGTGGCCTCAAAATTTGATCCAAGTCTGGGAGTTAAAAAGTCCCATTTTGTGTAATCAGGTTTTGGTCGAACATGATTGCTGAATTATTTTAAATTGAAGACACATGTCTGGAGGCTGAGCTGTACGTATTATTTCAGGATGGTGTCCATTAGGTCCTATCCACAGGGGCTATCTTCAACTTTTGCCACGTTCAATGCATTCTTTATACATCAGTATTTGCAAAATGGTGGATCATATATAAGGGAAAATTGGAGGGAATATGGTACTCGTTAAAGGGTGATTTTTTCCAATTATCTTGAATGCATTTTTCAGACCTCTTTCCAGTCTCCCCCGCTAAGGGTCCCAGAGCTGGTTGGAAAGTTTCTGGGAAAAAAAAGAAGAGAAAAAGAGAGAATATTTTAAAGACAATCACAGTGAGTAAATAAATAAAACCCTGCCGCTGTACAAGACCCTTTTTCTCAAGGCAATGGTTCTGAAAACTCAACAACTGAATCAACATTTACTTTAACTCCTTGTCAGCCCTAAACACTCTAAGTGTCCTAATTGCAGATAGAAATTGTTGCCACTGCCCCGAGACTTTCCCTTTGAATGCATGTGTCCCTGACCTGGGTCACCAGGTGACTTTGTAAATTGTTGCATCGTGTCATTGGCTCCTGCCCTGACTTGAAGGCCACTGGCTGTCCAGGGAGAGCAGTTAGAATGAGGAAAACGCTAACGCTGAATCGGCCCAGTACCCCAACAGCACCCCAAAGATATCTTCCATGCTAAGAGCTAGGGCGTTGACACGTGGGTTTTGCTTTATTGAAATGCAGTTTTCATACCATACAATTCACTCATTCAAAGTACACAGTTCAGTGATTTTAGTAAATGTATGGAGTTGTGGGACTATCACTACTGTCTAATTTTAAACAGCTTCATCAAACCCCCCCCCCCTAAAAAAAAACCTTGTGCTCATTTGCAGTCTCTCCCCATTCCCACTCCCAGCCCCTGGCAATGACCGATCTACTTTCTGTTTCTGTAGGTTTGAGTTTTCTACACATTTCATGTAAATGAAACCATACAACATGTGGTGGTGGGCTGTTTTTGTTTGTTTGTTTATTTGTTTGTTTTGTCTGGCTTCTCTCACTTGGCAGAGCTTTTTGAGGTTCATCTATATTCCAGCAGGTATCAGTGCTTTGTTTTTATGGCTGAGTAATATTCCATCACATAGATATACCATATTTTGTTCACTTTTCATCTTTGTTGAAAGACATTGATTTGGGTTGCTTTTACTTTGAGGCTATTATAAAAAAAAAATGCAGCTGTGAACATTCATAGGCAAGTGGGTATGCTTAAATGAATATGATGTAGAATTGTTGCTGTCCTTTACCATGAGCTAGAAATTGGATTTACTTTTTACTTTTTTTAAGGGGTTACCCATGTTCTAGTTAAAGCTGCCCATTGGGACATTCCAGGATAAACTAGGTTCCCAAGTGCTTCAAGAAATAATATGGATCAGAGTAAGAACTTTAGTGATTCCAGGACAGGCAGTGGGTAAGAAGGGAGTGAGCACTGGGAAATTTCAGGACTGGAAATGGTCCTAACAGTGACCTTCACACCTGTGCTACCCCTCACTGGCAACTACAGAGCTGTGACTCACACGCGCGGGTCGCCTGGCCAGTCCTGCTGCAGCCTTGGCACATGCTGCCTGACTCCTGAAGGTCCTGCTGACTTAAATAACGTGGAGGCTGCTCAGAGAGGAGGCAAGTTGGAAGTGGCAGGAAGGTGAACAGGTCATAACACGGGAACAGAGTTGTCAGGCTGTGTTTATTTTCATGCCTCCTAAGACTTCAGCCACCGATAGGAGATGTGGGCGATTCTGTCACCATGGAATTGTGCACCAGGGAAAAGCAGCTGTATCCAAAAGCATCGCTGCACGCTGCCCACACATCACCCAGCTAGGTCTGTGAAAAACCCACGCCATGAGAACTCCTTCACCCCGTGACTCAACAGAGAGCAGGCATATACAAAACCACATGGCTTACAGAATGCGATGCCAATCAAAGGAAAAGCCCAGCACTGTTGTCCTGGCTGGCCGCTCCCTGTCCCTGTGGCCTGGACCAGGTAGGTCACTAACCTCTCTGGGCCTTGGTTTCCTCCTGGAAAAGGAGAGGAGTTGACATCATCGGTCCTGCCTCAGGTGTTTTTCTGCTTCTGAGGTTTGGTTTCTCTGAGGTGGAAGCGTGTGCTTTTGAAACCCACACTGAAAAGTGAAACCAGCCTCATCGTCCTGCCAGCCATCAACTTAACGATGTCAAGAGATGCGGTCTGGAATGCCCATGGGTGAATAATTCGCATTTGGAACACAAGTTTTTAAAATGCCACACATTGTCCCAGTGGCATCCCAACCCGGTTCTGCAGACAGGAAAATTGTTGTTGATTTTTCTACATATTCTCTTGCAAGTCATTTAGCTTCTTTGTGTCCAAGTTGGGAATTGAACCAACATTTTAGGGCTTCCAGAACTTTATTGTATCAATTAATCCAGATTGCCTGGGAGCAAAGAAAATAATAATTCAAGAGCTCGTGTAAAATAATCCACCATTAAAAAAAAAAATCTCTGACTCACTGGCCAAAAAGCCTTTTGGGTTGTTGCTGCTTTTTTTTTTTTTTTTTTTTTTTTTTTTTTTTTTTTTTTTTTTTTTTTTTTTTTTTTTTTTT
>PVKE010008276.1:0-48152 GCA_004027555.1 Craseonycteris thonglongyai | reverse complement strand
GGAATTTTGAAGGAAAAGAAAAAACAAAGACAACAACTACCCATCACCATGTTTCTCTCCAAGGTAAAGCCCCCGGCTCTACCGTCAGCGCCTCCAGCAGAAGAGTCTCCGAGTGAGCCTAAAGCTTCTACGAGTCAAGTGAGAGCCTCTCCTCCGCCACCAACACAAGACTCTTCGCCTCTCTCAGAAAGCAATGTTGGTTAATGTTTATTACTGTATAAGGTTTTGTAATTAACCTTATTAATTAGCACTGACACGTTTAAGTAAATACGTATACTGTTGTAATTTTTGTCTTAAATGAGTAAAGTATGAATACTGTTTACATATTTAAAACATTCTTGTACCCGCATACACAAAAATTCCTAGGGGCAAATCCCACTTCGCGGTTTTTCAGCTTTCGCGGAAGGCTCTGGTCCCCATTAACCGCAAAAAACGAGGGATCACTGTAACATGAAATGACACAAACTTAAGCACAAGGTCATACACTACAGCACTGTGTGGTGACAAAAGCTGGGCCACAATGAATTCTCCTGCTCCTATGCCAGAATACTATAAAGTTGTAAACTGAGAGAGGAAACTATGTACTGATCTGGAAACAGTCCCAAAAAGAAAATGTAAAGTGAAAAAAGGTAGACAATAGGGCATACACATTTTAAACTGCCTTGATTTGACCCATGTGAATATAAAATACCCATTAAACAAACAGAGCCTGCACCTCTGTTCTTCACATACTGTTACTACACTAACAGGGAGGCAGAGGTCTCCAGGAGTTGGCAGAATGCAGCAAATGAGGCTCTCCTCAGGGCTTTCAGTCTCAATAAAGCATCTCTCCACTTAAGGCAAATACAGAAAGAAGATGTTTATCAATCCAGACTAAACTGTAATAAATGCTGGGACCAACCTGACAAAGTCTTCGGGAAGCAGGTCAGGATTAACACCAAGGGAGTCAAGCACATCGTTTCGAATCTGGAGCAACAGTTCAGAATCTTCCCCAAAGGTATCAGAACTAGGATCTCTTCCTTTATCCGTGCGGAACTTCAGGAGCACTAGGAAAGGAAAAAGAAGGGAGGCTGAAAAACTGTAAGTCTTTTCATAATAAATGCTTATAGCTGTTAATTAAAAACTTTTCATTTTCTAGGAAGTATGCATTAATTAAAATATGGGCCAAGTGAAGAGTAATATACTGATACTTTTCATTTATTCAACAAATACAGTCAGAAACGCAATCAAATAATTACAAAAATGACTAAAATGACTGATGAGTGCCATGATAGTATAACAGAGGATCTGACATTTGTAGGATGGCGTCAGGCAAGGTTTCCCTGAGAAGCAAAGACTGAGTAAAGTATGTTTGGGAAAAAGGGGGGAGAAGCTTCCAACAGAAGAAAAGGCCTGATTATGAACCAAAAGAGAGGTCAGGAGTAGGAGGAATGCGTTCTAGACATCAGTTCAAAGGGCCGCTTCAGCCATAAAAGGCCAGCCAAATGCTCAGACTCTCATCAAATAGGCAAGTCATTATAAACAAAACCTCCCTTAGTACAGCAATTATGTCAACCTTCAGAAATGGGTGTTTAATTTTGGTTGTGAACCAGAGAAAGGTAGAGATGATGGGAGCAAATCAGAGCTACTGTGTAATTGAGAGCCTAACAAGGCTTGAATTTTTAGCCCAAATAAAAAGACACAGGCAGGAGCATATGACTGATCAAAATATAGGGGAAGCTGGGATGGCTCAGTGGTTTGGGTGCTCACTTTGCAGCGCCGGGGACCTGGGATCGAGTCCCGGCCCCGGCCCGTGCGGAACTGTGTGCTGAGCTGGGAGCTCCCCCAGTTCAGTTCTCTCTCTGTCTCTGTCTCTCTCTGTCAAAAGTAAATAAAAATATATTTAAAAGAAAAAGGAACCATCCGTCAAGAAAAAAAAAATTGTTAAAAAAAAAAAAAAAAAATATAAACACCTTCTATGACCACTTCAACCTATTCACAATGTTCACTGCACACCAGGCAGGTGGCATTCTTGCTCCCCACCAAGTCACGGGTACAGCCAGTCTCCAGACCAATCCTTCTCTCACAGAGCAGAGGCAGAGACTCGTAGATCCCTGGGTGCTCTGGGATAACACCTTACCTGAAGAGGCCTTACAGTTTACAGAGTGCTTCTTTCTATTTAAGTATCACCTGTATCTGCTGACTAAAGAAGTACACTTATTCAGAAAATTGTACTCTCTATTAGTACAGGGGGCTCCTCCCAAAAATTAATTTAAGGTGACAAAAACCTTAGGCAACTGTTGTGAAACTCTTTAAAAATGTAAATATTAACCCTCTTAGTGCTACCTTCTGCCAGTGGTACTAGTGAGAAATGAGAAGGGTAATTTAATGGTCTACATATGAGCCGATATATCAGCCCGCTGCACTTTTCACCCAAGATGCAAAAGCCGATATATCCGCCCATCGCATTAAAAAGGTTAATATGGGAAAGCTGGGATGGCTCAGGGGGTTAAGCGCTCGCTTTGAAGCCCCAAGGACCAAGGATCGAATCCCGGCTCTGGCCCAGGTGGACCCACATGCTGAACTGAGGTGTGCTTCCCGAATGCGGTGAGGCCCCAGTTCATTTAAAAAAAAAAAAAGGTTAATATTCGGGAGATTTTGGGATAGCTCAGCAGGTTGAGCGTTTGCCTTGCAACCAAGAGGTCCAAGGATCCCCATGCAAACCCATATGCTGAACTGTGGCACAACGGGCAATGCTGCCAGGATGGCTTGGCAGTGAAGGTTCTCGCCTCTCATGCAAGAGGATCCCCAGTTCAGTTCTCAACCTGCGTGGCCCCACATTTACCGATGTGGAATGAAACCACGTCACAGCTAATGATGTATTAATACAACTATGGAAACTGCTCTGCATAACACCCCCCCCCCCACCCCGCCACATTCTCTCAAAACAATAAAATAAATTTTAAGAAAAAAAAAAAAGCAAGTGTTTGGAACCTACCCCAGATTAAGAAATAAAACCTTCTTTCTATTTGTTTTCTTAAGACTCACACATAGATTTGGTAATGCACAGCCTGGGTTGAGAACCACTCTCCAAGAAATAGTACAAATTCATTCATTCAACAAGCAAGACCAAGCACTTACTATGTGCCTAACAGACTGAGGCACTAAAGGTATGAGGGCAAGTGAATAAGTCTGCTTGTATGAAGGTGATGGCACCACTAATGCCTAAAACAAGTTCATGAAGTAAAGTGTTCCAAGAAGCTTATAAACTGCAGAGGCACAGGTAAAAGATAGAACCTGTTTCTGGGCTATGCTTTTCTCAGTGCCAGTATCAGAGAAAAGCTCCATGTCTGTAATTATCTGGCAACTTTCACATGCTCACTAAAGGGCTCTGCACACCAGAGGGTTAAAAAAGGGGTAAGGTGTGCTCCAGAAAATTTGTTTTGAATACTGTTTGCTGTCTGGGAATATGACTATGTTCTTTTTCAAGAATACAGCTCCTAGGGAAAGCTGGGATGGCTCAGGGGGTTAAGCATTCACTTTGCAGCCCTGGAGCCCGAGGATCAAATCCCAGCCCCGGCCCATGCGGACCCATATGCTGATCTGGGGTGTGCCCCAGTTCAGTTCTTTCCAGGGGCTATGTGGGAGGCTCCCGGCCCTGTTCCTGCCCTACGCAGTCCTGCGCCCACCTGTGGAGTGAAACCATATGGAAAACTAATGCTGTCAACTATGGAGACTGCTCTGGGCCCTCCCTCTTCTCTCTGTCTCTCTGTGTCTGTCTCTCTCTCTGTCAAAAAACAATAAAAATAAATCTTAAAAAAAAAGGATGGGGAAGTCGGGAGGGCTCAGTGGGTTAGGCGCTCACTTTGCAGCCCCGGGGACCGAGGATCGAATCCCGGTCCCGGCCCGTGCGGACCCATATGCTGAACTGGGGAGTGCCCCAGTTCAGTTCTCACCGGGGTGAGACCCCGGCCCAGTTCCTGCCCTGTGCAGCCCCGCTCACCTGTGGATTGAAACTATGTGGAAAAACCGATGATGTGCAACTATGGAGACTGTTCTGTGCCCTCCCACTTCTCTGTCTCTGACTGTATCTCTCTTTCTCTCTGTCAAAAACAATAAATAAATCTTAAAAAAAAAAAAGAATATAGCTCCTAGAATCCTTAATTCTACCAAACCACTTGGCAGCCAATTCAAGGCCAACAATGACCATTTGGATGCTGGCTACACTGATCAGTCTTCAGAACCTAATTAACTTCTAACTCTGCAGATGTACTGCTAAGACTCCAATTTAGAGTAAATAAATGCAATCAAGTGAGTATCTGGGGGCAGGGTGGAAAAAAGACCGCAGAAGAGGCAATTAATCCATTTAAACCAAGTCTCTTTTCCAACAATGCCCTGTGAAGACAAAGGAATCTAGAAATCTGTTAGCCCAGCCAAAGCAGAGGATACTCAGAGCTGACTGTATCAAATGTCAGCTCAATTCTTGTCACTCTTGAGAGGACACAACCACAAACCCAGAATGAGTATTACTGTTGCCTGAGCAGATGACGGAAGCAATGCCAAGTGCAGACTGTTCATACTGCACGATGCAAGTTCCAGTGGCAATCATGTGGAAACTGAGTGAGGGTGCTTTGATTCCCAGCCATCAGGGTGGTGGACAGCAGTAGGGGCCCCACACAGGTGCTTCCTGTGTGATCCTCTCATTTCTGTGTCACTGGGACAGAAGCACCAACTGCCACAAGGGATGAAGAAGAGAGAAAAATTTTTTATCCCTTACCACAAAGCTTTTCATCTTTTGGTTAGGAAATATAAGCTCTTGGACAAAAGCACAAACCATCATAACAGCAAACCAACCGCCTACTATGTGCCAGGCATCAGAGTAAACATTCTGCATCTGTGAACACGTCCACAATAGCCTAGTGAGGTAGGCAGGTCTGGTTACTCTCCCTACTTTATAGATGAAGAAACTAAAGATCAGCAATATTAAACAGATTGTCCAATTAATTGCCAATAACTACTAGAACAGAAATGACAACTCTGGCATAACGACTCTGTGCTTCTTTTTCTTAAGTTTTATTTATTTATTTATTTATTTATTTTTGGCAGAGAGATACAGAGACAGAGACAGAGACAGAGACAGAGACAAAGAGAGAACTGAGCTGGGGGAACTCCCCAGTGCAGCATATGGTTCTGCACGGGCTGGGGCCGGGATTCGATCCTCAGTCCCTGGCGCTGCAAAGTGAGCGCTTAACCCACTGAGCCATCCCGGCTTCCCCTTCTGTGCTTCTTACCCCTAATAAAACCCAGGAGAAATGACAGGACCATGAGGAATGTAGTCTCATGGAATTTTTTTTAAGGCTTATTTAATTGTTTTTGACAGAGAAAGAGATAAGAGAGAAGGGGGAGGACCCAGAGCAGTCTCCAGAGTTGTAAGTCATCAGTTTTCAACATGGTTTCGTTCCACACAGGTGAATGGGGCCGTGCAGGGCAGGAATTGGGCTGGGGGCCTCCTGCATGGGAAGCACACCCCAGTTCAGCATGTGGATCCACATGAGCCTGGGCCAAGATTTGATCCTTAGTCCCTGGGGCTGCAAAGTGTGTGCTTAGCCCGCTGAGCCAGCCCACTTTCCCAGCCTCAAGGATTTCAAGCAGCCTGTTTCTTTGCCCCCCACCTCAGGAGGACTCCCATTCAAACACATTTTTGTGCGTTTTCCAGATAGGCCCTGCCCTCTCTCAAATGGTCCACCAATTGTAAGTTACTAACTCAGTGGGTGAGAAGTAGAGGCAGAGGTCACACGAAACCTTGCCCATTAATCTTCAGAGAGTAAGACCAGTTTCATCTCAGAAAGAAGTAAGATGGTACGAAGACGACTGCAGGCTGCCAGCAGCTGGCCCTGCTGTTTCTTTGGGCCCTTTGCTTGTTCTTGGTGCAGGCTGCCTGGCCGATGGCCGGCAGGCTGGCACCGTCCAGATACCTCACTGACCACATCTGAAGTCCTCTCAGGGCCTCTGGGAAAGAGGCCAGTCAGTCCGGCCACTCATTTGCAGCAAAACAAACAGAAGCTGTATTTTTCACTCTTTTATCGAATGTCAGCACTCCAGTTAGCAAAGACGGAGGGGGGAGGTAAGAAGCCCATGTTCTAGACAGGCAGCAGCCTCAGAACTGACCCTAACCCCTGACAAGTTCTTGCTTATTAAATTCTCCTCTTTGTTCTGCTCTCCACCTCTCCCAAATAGCTAGACACACACACATCACTGTTGACTCTGCATTTCTGAAGAGCACCTCCCCACCAGTTTCCAGATTATAAAACTGTTCCACTAAGATCAAATATTGTAAGGAATGGAGAGCTGCTCTGCCAAAAGATGACTCATTGAATGGTATCAAAACACTGCACAAAATTAGAGTCCCAAACTTGATTAACTTCATCTAAACCTTTTAATTAACTTAGGTTGCTGAAGTCCAGGGAAATGACATTTATTGCTACAGATGACAGGCTAGTGTGACTCTGAAGTTCAGGGATTGCCCATGTAATGGAACAGGCAAACTTTGAAAAGGAGAAACAAGCAACTTTTCATGTATTAGAAGAAAAATTATATACATGTAAATATACCACTACATTTGCAAAAAGAAATTAACACTCAAATCCAAATTTGAATATAAATCAGAATCAGAATATCAAATTAGTGTTACAACAGGAATTTGGAAAACAATTTTAATCAATGTATTTCTTTCTATAAATTTCTTATTGCATTTAAATAGTGGAATTATACTTAGCATAATCACTAAGGCCACTGAAAAAAACAACAACAGTATTTTTAAAGGAAAAAAATGAAGTCAATGTTGCAAATTAGCCCCAACCCAATTGCTATCCCCCAAAACAGCTCAATTAAGGAGAAAAAAAGCCAAATCTATATAAAAACTTCATTTGTCTGACTGATGTCTAAAGCTTTCTATTCTGTTCCCTTGCCCTAGTCTCTCTGGTGCTCCCCAACCTACTGGATGCCACTTCTCCTCAAGCCAGCTCATTTAATAGAGTAGAGACTCATGATCTCTGGAAATAGCCTGGAAATTGGCTCTACTACTGAGTTGCATAAACTTCCAAGAAAACAAGAAGTACAGTTATCCTCTTACTAACACAGCCTATCTTCTAAGGCAAAATACTAGGCCTGGCATTTAGTTACCGTATTTTCCAGTGTATAAGACGACCGGGCGTATAAGATGACCCCCTAATTTTACAGTTAAAACATAGGTTTAGGCCTATATTCGCTGTATAAGACTACCCCCCACTTCCGAGGCTGTAGTCTTATACAGCGAATATAGGCCTAAACCTATGTTTTAACTGTAAAATTAGGGGGTCATCTTATACGCCCGGTCGTCTTATATGCCGGAAAATACGGTAATTGTCCATTTAATAAATATGTAATGAGCACCAGCTCTATACCAGGTACTGAGCTGGGCAGGGGATACTCAGCCTGGATCATTTAGTGAGGGTGGCAAACTAAAACTATATACTCTATAACAAAAGGTGGGAACCAGAAAAGGATCTCTGAGAGAGAATTATGGGGGTGGAATGGGGAGGTCTCATTCAGTAGCCAGGCTCCCCACAGTAATGAAGAACCACCTGCTCTTCACTGTCCTCACTTGGCCCATCCTTTCACTCTCCGCATGCACATAGACTGCCCTTTAGGCCCTGTACCTTCTCTCTGAGGAGCCCTTCCTAGGCCTAGAGAGTAGCAAGCAGTGTACAGCAGTAAGGAGCACAGCTCTGGAGCCAGACTGCCTATTCTAGATCCCTTACTTTTCCACTTACTGTGACCTTGGGCATGTGACAATGTCCCTGGGCTTCCTCTATAAAGCGGGAATCATAAGAGCACTTATCTTATGGCATTTAAGGATTAAGTGAACTATTACACTAAAGCACCTAGGACAGCGCCAAGTGCAGTACAAGAATTTGGTGATGATACTCCAGAATGTTGCTACTCTTCCCCAATCTCAGAAACCCAGCTGGCATGCCCCCTAGAGCTGACATACTTTGTTAACTGTGTTACCACCACCAGTTCAGCTGTGAGCTCTTGACACTGTAGCAACTCAACTCTGAACGAGATTCCACAGCCTACTCCTGATCTTCATGGTCCTCCATCTCAGTTTGTGACTTTAGTCATTCACTTGTGCAAGGATTAACCTGTCTCCTCTGCTAGATGTCTGCCCTTCATGGGGCTGAGACCATATCTGTTTTGTTCACCACTACCCTACTTAGTGCCTAGCATGGGCTTGCCCCTGGTAGGCACTGAGAAAGTATCTGTTCCACAGGAAGCTTCAATGTTTGGGGAAGGAAGGTAAACAGTCACACAAGGAAGAGGGCTAATGACAAACTGACAGTCCTTACAGATCCTAACCAGGCCTGCTCTTTTACCAATTGAATTGAATACTGTTTTCAAGATACCCAGGTGAATCTGCATATCAAGTGTTTACAAACACGCTATACATGGAATATCCAGCAAGAAACGAACAAACAAAAAGACATACAGAGCACCACATCAGTCCTCACGAAGGAAATAGGATAAGTCAGGCATTCAAGGCCATATCTGAGATCTAAGGGTGCAGAATAGTCAGCATGAAACTCAAAGGGGGGACTGAGCTGGACTCGGGAAGTAGGAACACTACAGGGAAGCTACCATGAGTGTAGCTCTCTTAGCCTCTTACCTTTCAAGGCATCTGGTCATCTGCTCAGCTCAGGTCCATAATATTCCCCACTCCATTTACCTCACCCTTAGTTTTTCTCTTTAACACTGAAATTTTTAAAAAAGATTTATCTTTACTGTTTTTGAGAGACAGAGAAAAGGGGGAGGGCCCAGAGCAGTCCTCATAGTTCTATGTCATCCATTTTCAACAAGGTTTTGTTCCACACAGGTGGGCGGGGCTGCAAGGGTGGGAACCAGGCTGGGGGCCTCCTGCATGGGAGGCACGCCCCCTCAAGGCAGGGAATGAACTCGGGGTTGGGGGGTGGGGTGCACAAGAAATGAACTGGGGGGAAGCCGGGATGGCTCAGTGGGTTAAGAGCTCACTTTGCAGCCCTGGGGACTGAGGATCGAATCCCAGCCCCGGCCTGTGTGGACCCATATGCTGAACTGGGGAGTGGCCCCAGTTCATTTCTCACCAGGGTGAGACCCTGGCCCAGTTCCTGGCCGGCCCAATTCCTGGCTGGCCCAATTCCTGGCCTGCGCAGCCCCGCCCACCTGTGGAATGAAACTATGTGGAAAAATCAACGATGTGCAACTATGGAGACTGTTCTGGGCCCTCCCCCTTCTCTGTCTCTGTATTTCTTTCTCTGTCAAAAACAATAAAAATAAATCTTTTTTTTTTTAGACAGAGAGAGAGAGAGAGATATACAGAGACAGAGAGAGAACTGAACTAGGGGCACTCCCCAGTTCAGCACATGGGTCCGCACGGGCCGGGGCCAGGTTTCGATCCTGGGTCCCCGGCGCTGCAAAGTGAGCTCTTAACCCACTGAGCCATCCCGGCTTCCCCAAAAATAAATCTTAAAAAAAAAAAAAAAAAAAAGAAATGAACTGGGGCCTTCTGCATGGGAAACACACCTCAGTTCAGCATATGGGGCTTCACTGGCTGGGGCCAGAATTTAACCCTCAGTCTCCGGGCTGCAAAGTGAGCACTTAACCCTCTGAGCCATTTTGGTTTTCCCAACACTGAAAATGAAAAGTATGTGGGTACACGTATTCATCCTTTCACCTTTTCATTCACAAACATTTCCTGAGTACTGTAGCCCTCTACCCCTACACCCTGTGCTGAGCTGTGCTAGGGGCCCAAAAGTGACCCAGAGAGCCCCAGGCCCTGCCCTCAAGTGCAGAGCTCACAGTCGATAGAGGGCACACTCATAAGCCCCTGTCCTTCTGTAGTTTGATCTCTTTCTCCAGAGAACTTCACCTTCAGAGTGGTCTTCCCTAAAGACTTACTCTGAAATGCCCTGTCTGAGCTCCAAGTCCTGACCACCTTTCACCTTTCCAATGAAATTGAGTCTAGGACCGCATCATATCAGCTCAAAACAGAAAAAAAAAAAGCTGGGGAAAGCTGGGATGGCTCAGTGGGTTAAGCGCTCGCTTTGAAGCTCTGGGGACCGAGGATCGAATCCCGGCCCCGGCCCATGCAAACCCACATGCTGAACTGGGGTGTGCCCCCAGTTCAGTTCTTGCTGGGGCCTATGTGGGAGGCTCCCGGCCCAGTTCTTGCCCTGTGCAGCCCTGTGCCCACCTGTGGAGTGAAACTATATGGAAAACTAATGTCAACTATGGAGACTGCTCTGGGCCCTCCCCCTTTTCTCTGTCTCTCTCTGTCTCTATTTCTGTCAAAAATCAATACAATAAATCTTTAAGAAAAAAAAAAAAGCTGTCTTGTTATTTACACCTCACTCTCTTCTGAAAAAGAATGAGACAGCTGGATGAAGTTGTTGACGGGGGAAAGGAAAGCACTACTTCTCAGAAATGACCTGAAAACAAGATTCCATTTTTTGCCTACCAAATTAACGACCAAGATTATTCAACCTAAACAAGCAGCTGAGGGACCAACTCTGTCACCCAGAGGTGGTGGGAGTGTGAATGCTCATTAAAACACACCAAAATGTGATACTGAGGATCTTTACAAAAGGTCATACGCCCCTTGGCTAGTGACTGAATTATATATAAATGGTCACTGCTGTGTTATTTATACACAGAAAATCTGGAAATAATCTCACATTCAATAATAGGATGGTTACACATGCTATATTGACAGAAGAAATATTCAGTTACTAAAATTGTTTAAGCAGTTTTTATCACTCTTTTGCAATACTTAGGCCTTTAAAAAGGCAATATAATCTTACATTCAGAATAAGCATTCTCGTGAAAAAATAAAATAGAATGAGTGGTAGGTACAATTGTTACCATCCCCATTTTAGAGGTGGGAATCTGAGGCTTTGGGAAAGCTCAAGGTCACAGTGGACTCAAAAGTCACCACACTGGTAACTTCTATGTTATACTGCCTCCCTAGAAAGAGACGAGATAGAAGACAAGCTCATTAAAACAAAATAATCACTTCAAATGGATTTGGCTCCCTACCCAGAGCCCACTAGTTTGCAATATTGCAAACTACCCGTTAGGAGCACGTAGCAAAATATTCTATTTCTCCTCTCAAAAATGTAAAGTGATTCCTGAACTTGACTCTCACCTTTAAAGAAATGACTAGTATAAAAAGAATGTAACTGGGAAAGCTGGGATGGCTCAGCAGGTTAAGTGCTCACTTTGAAGCCCCGGGGACCGAGGATAGAATCCCGGCCCATGTGGACCCACATGCTGAACTGGGGTGTGCCCCCAGTTCAGTTCTTGCTGGGACCTATGTGGGAGGCTCCCGGCCCAGTTCCTGCCCTGCACAGCCCTGTGCCCACCTGTGGAATGAAACTATATGGAAAAACTAATGTCAACTATGGAGACTGCTCTGGGCCCTCCCCCTTCTCTCTGTCTGTCTCTCTCTGTCTCTGTTTCTCTCTGTCAAAAATCAATAAAATAAATCTTAAAAATAAAAAGAATGTAGTTTCCAAAAAGGAGACAACAAGCTTTCAAAATGCAGAGGCAAATTATGCAGAAGACAAGTACAGAGCTCCACGGGCCCTAGTACATGGCCCCTCATCTATCAGCTTGGCCAACCGCACCCACTATTCAGAGTGTGTCTGACAGAGCCCTCCACATTCACACCCACCCTGCCTTGTCACAAGCAACAGGGAGACAGGGTCTTTTCTCCAGCTCAGCACTTGAGTGGCACATGACCTGGACTCTAGGCATCTGCTGTTTTCTGCCAACCGCTCTTACCGAGGGAAGATGGCACAGGACATTCCCGTGACTGTTGTCTGACAGTCAGGGAAAAGATGTGAGGCTTTAAACAAGAATTGCAGCTGGGCTTGGGGCCCGAGAACCGCTCAAACACAGGCTAAGGCCAGGGGTGGGGGAGATGTGGGCCTGCAAAGAAAAAAACAAGGCAGGTTGTTGACAATGTTGCCCATTATTGAAATCTGGTCTTGGTGGGTCTTAGTTTACCATCTGCAAAAGTGGAATAAAATGCCACAGGGCTCTTGTAAAGTTCGGATTTTAAATACTAATAATGCTATTATTAGTATTAATATTAATTTGTTAATAATTAAAGTCTGAGCACTCTGAGACAGTGTTGAGTAATGCTTAAACACTTACTAGATGTGGTGATCTGGACATATGACTTAGTCTCCCTAAGACTCCATTTCTTCATATGAAGATGGAAATGATCATAGTTAAGATCTGTTCTCATGAGGGGGCTATGAAGATCTGATGTGATCGTGACACATATATGACACATACAAAGCGCTTTATAAATAATTATCAATGCACAACATGTGCTGGGCCTTCACTTAATCCTTGTGCCCCTATGAGAGAGACTTAGGGTTATGTCTGTTTTTCAGCTTGAGGACTGGGGCAGGTACCTAACCAGAATCAGTTCTCTCACCAGACTCTATCCGCTGATGGCTGAAAAGCACTTATGGGTCATGCCTGCCCTTCCCCTCACCTCTCTTCTCTTGGCATGACAGTGCCTTCTTCCTTTCTGAATGACTGTGGTCTGTGTTCTCTCTACCACTGATAAGGTAGTAGCACCAAAAACAACAACAACCACCCACTGCTTTTTTCTTTCTCCCTCCCTACAAATTATTTTTAAACATTTGTGGTCATGACAGCAGCAAATCAACAAGTACTCAGCTGCTGCCCCATTATCGGAACCCATTTCCCTGTGGCTATAACCCCCTCAGTAATTCTTGTCATTACTGGACACCAAAACACCCTCTGGGGAACACCAGGCCCAAATAGTGATGGCTATCTGCGGCCAGGTTTACAAAGGTTACAAGTTCTAAAACTAAGAAGTTCCTTCTGAAGTGAACTGATCACCAAATCAAGCTGAAGTCTGGAGGCAAAGTCAGTTATAAGCATAAAAACAGGGAAGTTGGGAGTAGTGGGGACAGAGAAAACTGAGAATGAGGAATTGAAGAAACAAAGTTTTCTAAAGTCTATAATAGTAAAAAAATGTACAAAGTGTCTATCATTAAGAAACCTTATAAAAGAATCCATGCAGTGATGAAACAGAATGAGGTGGAGATGCCAGGATGGCTCAGTGGGTTGAACACTTGTCTTGCAACCCTGGGGTCCAAGGATCAAATCCCAGCCCCAGCCCATGCGGACTCATGTGATGAACTGGGATGTACCCCCAGTTTGAGTCTCACTGAGGCATGCTTCCCATGCGGGAGGCCCACAGCCAATTCCTGCCTGTGTAACCCTGTGCCCATCTATGGAATGAAACTATGTAGAAAACTACGGTAACGATGTGAAACTATGGAGACTGCTCTAGGCCCTCCCTCTTCTCTCTCTGCCAAAAACAATAAAAATAAATCTTTAGAAAAAGAATGAGGAATAAAATACTAGAAAGTTCTGGAAGAATACATAAGAAATGGCAGTTTCCTCCAAGGTATCTATCTATTTTACTAAGAACATGTTTTGCTCTTATAATTTAAGAGGAAACAAAACTGTTTCTAAGGCTCTCCTACACATCATCACTGGGAATAGAAGACTGTCAACATATCCCTTACTTCTATATGAGAAAACAGACCACCAAAGTAAAGGGACTTGCTCAAGGCTAGAAAGTATATGGGAGGGATGCTGGAATGATTTAGCAGGTTGAGCGCTTGTTTGCAGCCCCTGGTCCGAGGATCAAATCCTTGCTCCAGCCCCTGTGGACCCATATGCTAAACTGGGGTATACCACCAGGATGAGCTTCCCATATGGGAGGCACGCCCCCTGAGCAGCCCGGTGCCCACCTGTGGATATAAAAAACTAATAATGTACAGCTATGGAGGCTGCTCTGGACCCTCCCCCTTCTCTGTCTCTCTCTCTGTGTCAAAAACAAAATGCTCCCTAATCCTTGGGTTAGGCACAGTTCAGTACCCAAATCTTGGGGATAGAGATACTTCCTGTTTTGTGGTGCAGTGGGGAAAAGGCCAAAGGCCAACTATGCAAATTAGCACTATCTAGATGGCTTTACATGGGCCTCAAATAAATTAATGAAGCCACAAGTTAAGAACTGGCAAGATTCTCCAAACTTGGGATAGGTGGCTGCAGCCATCAAATCAACCTACATTTACCAAGCCTCTGTTCTATGTCAGGCCTGTGCTGGATAGTCAAGAGATGAGATGAGTGAGCTGTGCTCCTAGTCCTCAAGTCAGTTCTGCTGTCCAGAATGTGGGATGGAAGGAAACCCAACTCTGATAAGAGAGTTAGGTTATCAGAGGTAATATCAGAGCTGAGTAGTGAGGATAAGAGGGAAAGGCCGAAGCAGGATATTCCAGGCAGAAGGAATAGAGACATGTGTGAAAAAGAGATGGTGACAGCATGGGGTGACAGATGTCTAGGGGACGAGAAGTGGTTTAATATGAGTGTAGGGTTCATGGAGGACGGAAGGGATTGGAAAAGAGAAATAGAGGTCAGCAGTTCCTGGTCTGGGATGCCAATCCAGAAAGTCTAAATTGTATCCTGAAGGCAAAAGAAGAGAATCATGAAAGGTTTTAGTTTTTCCCATAGATTAGTCTGGTGACTGAAAATGGATAAGGAGGAGATCTGAAGGCAGAGAGCAGCTGGGAGGCTGGTAAAGGGGCGGAGTCTGAGGAGGGCTGATGGTGGGAGGCAGTCCTTTGGGAGAACTCATGGTCAGATGACTAGGAAGAAGGGAGGAGAGCAGCAGGAGGTGTCTAGGCTGAACTCCAGTTCCACAGACTGCCAGAGGGTGCTTGTCTGGGGCTCTAGGTGAAAGCAGCTGCCAACCAAGTTCCTGAACTTGATTAACACTCTGCAAAAGAGAAGATGGCAAACGGATTGGAACAAAACTAAGTAACAGCTCGACTTAGAGCACTAGTTTCCAACAGACTCATTCCATCTGTAGATGAAAACAGACAGCCCATTAGGACAAATCACAGCTTATCTTTAATCCTTATCTTTAATCAGCTCCACAACCAACAATGAAGCTCAGCAAGGGAAGTGACTTACCAGAGATACCTTTTGCCCCTCTAGTACATGCCCCAAGCAATCACCTATATTCCTAGCCAAGTCCTGTCCAGCACGTACAAAAACTGAAGGCTTATTTGCTGTTAGAAAAATTGCTTAAATGCAAATACAGCCCCTATGGTCGGTCTAACACTGCTTACTGCTTGCCAGAGGAAAGTCTTTTTGCAGAACAAGGGCCCAAAGTGGAGGCTATTCCAGCCTTGCTCAGTGGTGGAGAGGTACTTACTATCTCTCTATCTAGCCTGCTTCATCAAGGCCTTGTTCTCACTGGATGAGTTGTGAGATTTCTCCCACAGCAGAGGTCTCTAGGCACCCTTGCAAACCTGGGGGCATCTTTGTGGCTCCTTTCCAGAAAAACTGTACACAAAGATTACCAGAGGATGCCTTCCCCACCATCTGAAGAGATGATGAGATGCACTGTTAAACATGCCCCCCTCCCTATGGACCCAGCACAGATCAAAAGCCTCTGCAGGTTATCCCTTAACCTGGTTATCAAGTACCAAGGTTTTTCCAGGTGTTGAAAATGGGCTTTTTTGAAAGTTGTTTTGGGTTTTCATTATTTTACATTTTGTTACTTGAAATAATTTTAGACACTCAGAAAAATTGTACACACAATTTCTGCATTATTTCACCTAGATTCTCCAAATGTGAATATCCTACCATATTTATTACTTCTTTATATCTATACACTTTTTCTGAATGACTTGAAATTTGCCCCTAAATACTTCTATTTCCTAAAATCAAGAACATCCCTTATATAAACACAAAACAATTATCAAAATTGTCAAATTAACATTGATAAGTTATTATCATCTAATCTACAGACTATTTTTCAAATTTTACCTATTGTCCCGCTTTGCCCTTGAGAGCAAAAGAAAAAAAAAACTTCCCCTGCTCTTGATCCAATCCAGGATTATACATTCCATTTAATCATCATGCCACTTTATTCTCCTTTCATCTGGATTGGGGTTCTGCAGTCCTTCAAGACACTTGGGGTACAGGCCATTTATTTTATAGATGATTATTCAATTTAAGTTTGTCTGAGTTTCCTAATAATGAGATTCTGATTATCCACTTTGGCCAGGAAATCCTGAGGGGTGCTGTGTCCTCAGTGTATCCTATCAGGAGGCATTTGATCTATTTGTACTATTCCTGAAATGCTAACTTTAATCTCTTCAGTGAGGTACAAACTACCAGGGTTCTATAAAATCTCTCAACAATTAACAAGTATGTTGGGAAGAGATATCTACCTTGTTTCACAGCACACTCTCCCATTAGTTTTAGAATCTATCAGCATTTTTTTTTTAAATATTTATTTATTTTTGACAGAGAGAGAGAGAGAGAGAGAGAGAGAGACAGACAGACAGACAGAGACAGAGAGACAGAGAGAGAGATACAGAGATAGAGAGAGAACTGAACTGGGGGAGCTCCCCAGTTCAGCATATGGTTCCGCATGGGCCGGGGCCAGGATTTGATCCCAGGTCCCTGGCGCAGCAAAGCGAGCACTTAACCCACTGAGCCATCCCAGCTTCCCCTATCAGTGATTCTTTATTGAAACAATTTTTACCACTATGGTGCTGGTCAAATATAGATACGTTATATTTTTCATTTCTGCTTTATTTATTGTTATTCTACTATAAAAAAGAACTTGCCCTTCTCTCCCCATTTATTACTCACCTTTCAGTGTAGACTCATGGATTCTTATTTTATTCTATGGGTTGTAATCAATTGCTATCATTATTTATTTGATCTTTGAATTGTCCTAGATTTGACCTTCAAGATGTCTCCTGTGTCCTTATGACATGATCCATTATTTTTTTTAGCACTTCCTTATTTTCTGACACAGCAGGATACTCCAAGCTCACCTGTAATTTTCCTACCCCAGCTCTAGGATTAGCCATTTCTCTAAGGAGCCCTGGTTCCTTAGATATTAACAATCAAGATGTGGGCATGAGGGGATGATGCCAGAATAGTTCAGCGGTTAAGTGCTTGCCTTCCAATTGTGAGGTCTAGAGTTTGATTCCTGGGAGCTGTGCAAACCCATATGCTAAACTGTGGCACAACTGGTAACCTCCATAATGGCAGGGCAGCGAAGGTTCTTGCCTCCCATGCCGGAGGCCACCCCCCACCGCCCCCAGTTTGGTTCCTGCTCCACACGGCCCCACATCCACTTGTGTGTAATGAAACCATGTGACAACTACTAATTTACAACTATGGAGACTGCTCTATGGAGACTGCTCCCCCTTCTCTCTCTCTCTCTCTCCCCCCCCACCAACTCACCTTCTCTCAAATAATAAATCTTAAAAAGTTGAAAAATAAAAAGGTGTGAGAATGAGGTATGTATATGTTCATTGCTATCAGAGTATCTTCGCTTTTTTTTTTTTTTTAAGATTTATTTTATTGTTTTTTGACAGAGAGACAGATAGAGAAAGACAGAGGAGGGGGAGGGCCCAGAGCAGTCTCCATAAGTTGACAGCATTAGTTTTCCATATAGTTTCACTCCACAGGTGCGCGCGCAGGGCTGCGCAGGGCAGGAACTGGGCTGGGAGCCTCCTGCATAGGCCCCAGCAAGAACTGAGCTGGGGGCACACCCCAGTTCAGCACATGGGTCCGCCTGGGCCGGAGCCAGGATTCGATCCCTGGTCTCCAGGGCTGCAAAGCGAGTGCTTAACCCGCTGAGCCATCCCAGCTTCCCTATCTTTGCTTTTAAGCCCTCTCAACAAACAGAACTAGGAAATATGTATGTATAAATAGAAGACATATACATACACACATCTATTTCTATATCTACATATAAAAAACCATGGGTTCATCTGGACGATTCAAATTCCAATCCAATGCCACAGGATTCCTTCTAGCCTTTCCCACCTTTCATATTTATAGGAACTTCCTTTATTGGCAATAAAAGAACCCCGATTCTCATTATCTAAATATATTTACCTATTCGCTCAATCCTAGAAGACACAGTAAGTAGTTTCAGAATTGCTAACCCATACCACTGTGAAAAACAAATCTACTAACCTGAATGCAGTATTTGTTTATAGTTCTTTTTTCTTTAGTCTGAGGGCATTACAGTCAAAATATTATATTTGAGCTACATGGGTTAGTTCTTTTTGTTCCCCCTGCCTCAGTGTAATAATGTCCTCATTTGAAAAAACAGTATTTAATAAATTAAAAACACAAATAGTAAATCAAGACTTTGATGCAGGACACGGGTTCCTGCTCTCCTGTGGCAGTCTCCCTCTAACTAGCTGACCCTTCAGAAACCTCATGGCTTTTTAGCAATGGGGTGATACCAGCCGCTCGTAGTTATTTTGATTCGATCAGTCTGAGTTAGAACCAGGGAATCTGTATATTTCAAATGTTCCTGGAGTGACTCTGATATCTTACCAGTTGGGGAACCAACTGGTTTGACTGTAAGATAAAAAGCCTAAAAAGCTAGTAGGTCCTGATGATCTCTGGCCACTACCCACCCAGCTTCACTCTCACGTGGCATGGTCTCTGCACTGCTGCCCCTGTGCATGTACTGCTCCTTGGGCTGCAACATTTTTACATCTCTTTACTAGCAAATACCTATTCTTTAAATCCAGCTCACGTTTCCTCCTCTAGGAAGATTTCCCAACTCCCCACAGATGGCTAGATCCTCAGTTCCCTGAGCTCCCATAAGTTTGCTTTTGATTATTATGGAATAATTCCCACATACTGAAAAACAGAACAGCACAACATGACAGCTTTTTCCATAGCCCTCTGTTACAGATCTCCTTGAGAGGAGCAGAATTATTTGTTTGTCTTTTCCACTGGCAAAGGGACTCACTCTTCCTCCTCTGATGATTCCCAGGCATGAGATCTGGCACACAGCAGGTGCTCAAAAAATGTTTGGTCTAAGAGTGCTTGCAGCCTTAACCCTATGGCTCAAAGATGGCCTAAGTACTTTTCCACAAGTCATCAGGACAGAGATGAAGAAAGTTAAGATTGTCAAGGATCCTCTGTTAAGTGACTCTCATCTTGAGATGAAGTTCATTTCTTTCAGCTCTGGACTAAACCTGCCTGTTATTATTCATGCTGGTAAGTGAATGCTGTTTCCATACTAGACCCAGTATTTTTAGCACTCCTGTTATGATAAACTCACAGTAACCTCACACAGAACAAATCAAAGTCAACTTTTTGCCACAGGAAACCAGCCCATGCTTACTGTTTTGAAACATGCCATGGGAGAATAATAAAAAGATGAGACCTTTTGCTCACAGATGGTGAGGCCAAATCTCAAGATAGTGGAAAAATGCAGCAGGAAGCATTCAGTTTGGCCACTATCTTATTAAGTAAACTGGAAAAATACTCAACATCCAAATAAGGCAAGCACACGCACATGGACGGCAGGGCAGCTGCTTCCCCAGAGGCTGGACTATGAATGGAGTAGTAAGAACTGTCTACATGTTGCGAGGCAGGCCAGGGCCAGGGTGGTGTTGGACTTAAAAAGCCTGATGGGTGCTCGGGGTAGCAGTCAAGCAAAAGGATCCTGCAAGGACACCGGTGCAGCCTTCTCTCCCTCTAGAGTGGAGCAAATTACCAGACAGACAATAACCACTCATGTAAACATATTATTTATGGAACTTGTACTATGTGGTCCATTAGAAATAAAGTCAGGTTCTCTGTGAGCTATTTTCAAATGTACCTCAGACAGCCAAGTACCCTGTCCTCACTAGGAATTCCTAAGGCACCATCAGGTGAGATCAGTCACATTCCTAAAAGACTCACTCTTAGGAACAAATTCCAAGGACTGGAAAATACTGAAAACAACTTATATACCTTTCAGGATGAGACTGGTCACATAACCAATCAATGACATTAATTGAGGACTTACTGTACACTTTAAATAGGTAAATATTCGGGTATATATTATATCTCAAGAAAACAGCTGGGGAAGCTGGGATGGCTCAGCAGGTTGAGCACTCACTTTGCAGCCCCGAGGCCTGAGGATCGAATCCCAGCCCTGGCCCATGTGAACCCATATGCTGAACTGGGGTGTGCCCCCAGTTCAGTTCTTGCCGGGGTCTATGCGGGTGGCTCCCGGCCCAGTTTCTCCCCTGCGTAGCCCCATGCCCACTTGTGGAGTGAAACTATATGGAACACTAATGCTGTCAACTATGGAGACTGCTCTGGGCTCTCCCCCTTCTCTCTGTCTCAATCTGTCTGTCTTTCTCTGAGTAAAAAAAAACAACAATAAAAATCTTTAAAAGAAAACAGTTAAAAGTATAAAAAATACAAAAATACAACATATAAGAAAGCACATATAGGGATGCCAGGATAGCTTAACAGGTTTGAGTGCTTGCCTTGCAATTGCAAAGTGCGGGGATTGAATCCCAACACTGGCCTGTGCAAAACCCATATGCTGAACTGTGCCACAAATGGTAACCACTGAAATGGTGGTAAAGGTTTTCATTTCCCATGAAGAAGGCCCCCAATTCAGTTCCTGTCCCGTTTGGCCTCACATCTACCTGTGTGGAATGAAATGAAACTACCGTATTTTTCGGTCCATAAGACGTATTTTCCCCCCCAAAAAAGTGGAGGGAAAAGTGTGTGCGTCTTATGGAGCGAATACTGCAAAGAGTGCACGTTGGGGACCTTAATGATGCCGTGGGGAAGCCTGCAGCCAGATCAGAAAGCAGGGACTGCATGGAAGGAGAGCAGGTCCAGGCAGGTCAGGTGCATCTTATGGAGCGAAAAATACAGTATGTCACAATTAATGATGTACAACTATGGAGGCTGCTCTGGGCCCTCCCCACTTCTCTCTTTCACCTTCCCTCAACTAATAAATCTTTAAAAAATTAAAAGAAAAATAATTATATTTCATTAAATTCACTATTTAGAATGAAAAGATATTTTAGAGACAGGCTAGCTAAATTAGTCCTACTGTTTTATAGATGAGAAAACAAAAGAGGCAAACTGAGTTCTGTCCAAGGTAACAGAGATAGTTGAAGGCAAGTGTGTTTGGCAAAAAGCAACTTCACACGTGAAAACTGTTATGCTCTTCTGGATAAATCCAATGAGGTCATATAATACAAGAACCTCAGTTACGTGAATGGCCGAGAAAATCAAAAGTATTTCTCTGAATATAGGATTATGACAATACACCCATAGAGTCAACTTAATATTCACAAGTTGCAGGTTCTTTGCTGCTGGCAGTTAACAAGGAAACAAGATCACAAGAGTAGGGAAGCCAGGATGGCTTAATGGGTTAAGCGTTCGCTTTGCAGCCCAGGGGACCGAGGATCAAATCCCAGCCCTGGCCCATGTGGACTCATATGCTGAACTGGGGTGTGCTTCCCATGTAGAGGTCCCCAGCCCAGTTCCAGCCCTGTGCGGCCCCTGCCCACCTGTGTGGAATGAAACTATGTCAAAAACTAATGATGTACAACTATGGAGACTGCTCTGGGCCCTCCCCCTTCTCTCTGTCTCTGTCAAAAACAAAGAAAAAAAAAAAAAAAAGATCGCAAGAATTATTTCCCTCTACTTCCAGAACCTTAGTCCAGTAGACAGTCAAGGGAGTTCAACAAACATGCACCAATAGCGAAACTTTCAGAAATATACCTATCTATCTCAGAAAGAACACTGGGTGTAATGTAAAAGAACCAAACCCTGGAAGAATTAGGAGACTACCACCAATATGTTGCATGACCATGGCAAGTCACTTTCCTTTTAAGGCTCATTCTTATCAAAAGAGAGTTAGCCTAATTAAGAGTTGAGAAGTAGGTTTATTTTTGCATGCCAAGTCAGAAAGTGACTGCAGGCAATGCTGTTTAAGGATTCTGAGGCTATGGGAAAAGTGGCCCATTGGTTTAAACATGCTGGCCAACAATCCTTGCCTTCTCCCCACTAGATGCTCTACCCAAACCCCAGCTGCCACAGAGGAGGGATGGAAAAAAGTGGAAAACCTGCACCTGCCATCTGTGGCTTAGCCAAAATGTGGGGTTGTCTCCATCTTTTAAAATTCTCTGACTATTACAGAACTGTACATGTAAGAATGGTTAAAGGGAAAACTGGGATGGCTCAGCGGATTAAGCACTCGCTTTGAAGCCCCGAGGACCGAGGATCGAATTCCAGTTCCGGCCCAGGCGAACCCACATGCTGAACTGGGGTGTGCTTCCCGAATGCAGTGAGGCCCCCAGTTCAGTTAAAAAAAATAAAATAAAAAAAAAAAAGAATGGTTAAGATGGTACGTTTTATGGCGTGTGTCTTTTACCATAAAAAAAATCTATGACTATTAATTCATAAAAAGTTTTAATCACCAAATCCAAAGTGCTGGAACTTGAAACTGAAAAGAACTAGAACCATTTAGAAGAGAGAAGTAAACATATGGGATATATTATCTGAGAAAGTGTCACAGGCAAAAAATAAAACTCTGAAAGATTATTGCTCTGATACTACTACTCAAGTATGAAATTAAGGGTAGGGGAAGCCAGGATGGCTCAGGGTTAAGCGCTCGCTTTGCAGTCCCGGGGATTGAGGATCGAATCCGAGCCCTGGCTCGTGCAAACTCGTATGCTATACTGGGGTATGCTTCCTATGGGGAAGCCCCCAGTTTGGTTCTCGGTCCCCAGTTCAGTCCCTGGCTCAAGGTGGGGCATGCCTCCCATGCACAGGGCCTCCAGCCTAGTTCCCGCCCTGAATGGCCCCTGCCCACCTGTGTGGAATGAAACTATGTTAAAAATGAACACACACAACTATGGAGATGCTCTGGGTCCTCCCCGTTCTCTGTCTCTGTCAAAAACAATAAAAATAAGGAGAAGCCGGGATGGTTCAGTGGGTTGAGTGCTCGCTTTGCGGCACCAGGAACTGAGGATCGAATCCTGGCCCCGGCCCATGTGGACCCATATGCTGAGCTGGGGACTTTCCCCAGTTCAGTTCTCTCTCTGTCTCTGTATCTCTCTATCAAAAACAAACAAACAAACAAACCAAAACACATGGGAAGCCGGGATGGCTCAGTGGGTTGGGCGCTCACTTTGCAGCACCGGGGACCGAGGATCGAATCCCGGCCCTGGCCCGTGTGGAACCATATGCTGAACTGGGAGCTCCCCTAGTCCAGTTCTCTCTCTGTCTCTGTATCTCTCTCTCTCTGTCAAAAATAAATAAATTAAAAAAAATAATAATAATAAAATAAAATATATATATATAACAAAAAGACCAAAAAACAATAAAATAAGTCTAAAAAAAAATTTTGAAAGTGCAATGCAGAACACTGGGAAGCCAAACAATACTTAGCTTATAGCCCCTTGAGTACCAGCAAGGAGGGAAGAAAAAAACCTTTCAGGAGAGAAAGGCTGCTTTTGGGGCCAAGAACTATGAAGAGTAGTACTGAGAATTATTAATACCTCAGGTTCAACTTTAGAGGGCAGTTCATTTCAACAAATAATAGGGCCTCCTCTCCATTCACTGAGACATTCTCCATTCATTCAAATGTGTAGCCAATGATAACCAGCTAACATGAAACTCGGCTCAGGGCAAACATCAAGAAACCATTTGGACTCTGCAGCCACATTTGCAGAAATCAGAGCCCAAAGCACTCACCGCTCACCAGGAAGCTCCCAGCCCTCACCTTGAAGGAGAAAGTAATCTGAAGTTGTGCGCTTCAGAGCTGTCTTTGCTTTCTCACTGCTCCAGTCCACTTCCAGAGCGTCTTTAACTGAGCAGAAGACCACCTTCTGTTGAAAAAAGGCAAAACAGCTTAGGGATAAACCATGTTGGCTTTAAGTCATAAGGCAGTAGCTCTCCACCATCTAGGAGCAATATCATTATTTAATGTTTACTGTTCATTGAAAGAAGCTGAGGCCCACTCAAATCTAATACATGTTTATCAAGCACTTACTGTGTGCTCTTCTGGGCCCTGGGAACACAGCAATGAATAACACATACACTCTAAACTAAAGAAGACTGAGCAAAGCTAAGGTCCTAGTACCTTTCTGGTTCTTTAACTCTGGCTATATATATGTATACTGCAAAAAAACTTGTACAAGTGAACAAGAATGTGTGTCTAAAGATAGTCAATAAAATAGTCTTTGTAATAGTAAACAAAACAAAAATTAATAAATGTTTCTCAGGAGAGGAATGGTTTGCTAATGATGACACATGAAAATACTAATAAGTAATAGCAAGAAGAATAAGTAAGAGGGATGGAATGAAAGCTCCAGTCTATGGAAATGGCATCTGCAAAAGCCCTGTGGTAGGAGAAATATGGCTAAAACCTATTAAGATAAATCAAATTATCTTGGAAAATGTCATGATGTATTTATATTTTAAAATATAAACAAGTAAATATGAATAAAAAAATGGTCTCCCTTACCCTTTCTTGAACAATTCAGTCCAAAAGCCATTTGCTGGGACTGAGGAAGAGCAGGGAGAGGGTGTGTGTGAAGGGGCTGGGTTGCCTGGCATCCCCAGGGGCCAGCAGCAGGACATTGATTACATTCATGGACTTGATGCAACAAGTAAATATATTGAGAATCTCGGTAGCTAGGTTTCTCATGTCAGAGAAGATAATTAGACTATGGAAAGAGAAAAAACTAGAATGAAGCCTGTGGTCATTAGTCTGAACTCATTTTCAGTACATATAGACAAATACAAATAAATGTAAACGCATGTGTGTGTGCGTATATACACACAGAGATATTAACTAGCCATGTGTGCTGAGAAAGTCTAAAGGCAATGATACACAGGAAGCAATGAGCACAAGGAACACCTAAATCTTGGTTTCTAATCACATCATTCTAATGTTTCTAAGAGAAACATTATTAGTCTTTGGAGAAAGGGTTGATGTCAAAGCTGGGGCAGTAAGAGTATGAGAAAGTGTGAAACACGCTTTCTTTTTTTATTGTTAAATTTATTGGGGTGACACTGGTTGATAAAAATTAGAGCTTGGAATATCTTTTATTTTTTGACAGAGAAGGGGGAGGGACCAGAGCAGTTTCCATAGTTGACAGCATTAGTTTTCCATATAATTTCATTCCACAGGTGGTCTTGGGGGGCTACACAGGGCAGGAACTGGGCCGGGAGCCTCCCACATAGGTCCTGGCAAGAACTGAACTGGGGGCACAATCCAGTTCAGCATAGGAGTCTGCATGGGCCAGGGCCGGGATTTGATACTTAGGCTCCAGGGCTGCAAAGCGAGCACTTAACCCGCTGAGCCATAATAGCTTCCCAAACTGGAATTATCTTAATGTGCATGAAACAAAGAAGTATTCCAAGAATGATGGAGACATGTCAAAAGAAATCATGAGGGGAAGCTGATATGGCTCAGTGGGTTAAGCACTTGCTTTATAGCCCTGGGGACCAAGGATCGAATCCCAGCCCTGGCCTGTGTGTACCTGGGTATGGTTCCCATGCAATAGGCCTCCAGTTCAGTTCTCGCCCCCCTTCACCTCCCAGTTCGACCCCTGGCTCAAGGGGGCATGCCTCCCATGCAGGAGATCCCCAGCCCAGGTCCTGCCCTGAGTGGCCCCGCCCACCTGTGTAGAATAAAAACATGTTGAAAACTGATGTCTGTACAACTATGGAGACTGCTCTGGGCCCTCCCCCTTCTCTGTCACAGTCAAAAACGATAAAAAAAAAAAAGAGGAATCATGAACTAGCTTAAAGAAATTCTGATTGGTTAAATCTGGAGCAACGTGAGGCTAAAAAAAATAATATACATATTTTTTATTGTTTTTAATAGAGAGAGAGACAGACGCAGAGAGAGACAGAAGGGGAAGAGCCCAGAGCAGTGTCCACAGTTGTATGTCATCAGTTTTCAACCTGGTGTCATTCCACACACAGGTGGGCAGGGCCGCACAGGGCAGGAACCTGGTGGAAGGCCTCCTACATGGGAGGTACCCCCCTGTGAGCTGGGGGCAGAACCGGGGGCCTCTCATACAGAAGTTCACCCCGGTGAGAACCAAACAGGGAGCTTCCCACATAGAAAGCACACCCCAGTTCAGCATATGGGTCCACACGGGCTGGGCGGGACTCAATCCTCGGACCCCAGGCCAGAAAGCAAGCACTCAACCCAATAAGCCATCCCGGCTTCCCCTAAAAAGAATTAATAATAGATTACAACACTTTTAATAAACTAGAATCCATTAGTCCACAGACCTGAAATTAATAGTTTGATGAGGAATGGGCCATTTATATACTTTCAAAATACCTCTCAAGAAAATGCATTATTAGTTATACAGGGAAAAGAAGAATTGTATTCAAAGAAGTCTAGTAGACATAATCTTACTCAAATGGTAAGTTAACATTACCAGTAAAGGGGCATATGGAACCCATACATCAGACTACTAGATGTGATGAGAACCATCCCTGCTGTGGTATTTATATAAAAATGTATACTGGTAGCTGTACTTGAATCATGAGGGAACATCAAACGAATCCAAACATTTTACAAAGGGACATTCTGGCTTGTAATCTTCAAAATCTTATAGTCTCCATGAAAATATAGATGCATGCGCGATCCTGAACTGGATCCTTTTGCCACTAACAAGATGACTAGAACAAATGGTAACACTAGAATGGGGTCTGAGGGTTAAGTGGCACTGATGTAACCAGGTGAATTTCCTGATTTTGATAGTTGGCTTTTGGTTATAGAGAATGTCTTGTTTGAGAAAATACAGACTGAAATAGTTGGGAGTGATAGAGTAGATCATTGTGTTGGCACCTTACTTTCAGACGGTTTGGAAAAAATGGTTTTCAGTACTATCTGATTTTACTGAGTTTAAGATGGGTGTGTGTGAATGTATAAATAATTTCAAACTTACAGAGGAATATGTCTCTTTCTTCTCTTCCTCTCCACACACACTGAACACCCCATCCCCAAACAGGAGAGTGAGAGAGAGAGAAAACAAGATTTACACTATAATTTAGTAGGCTTACTCAACCAAGACCTATCAGCTACCAGGCTGTTTACACAGCTTGCTAAGGACCAAAATGGATTTGATAGATGAAAGTTCAAATTGCTAGTGAAAATAAAAGTCATGGTTTTTAAGGTGGCTTTCTGCCTTCCCAGAATCACTCCTTCAGGGTTTGGATCCATTGTAAAAGCTGGTATACAAGATGTTTGTACTGCCTTCACACCTTTCGGTCAATGGGTCTGTCTGACCTCAAAAGATAAGTCATGTAGTCAGACTAGTGACATTCAGTGCCTGATACAGACTGCCAGATCCTTCTAAAGATTTATTTTTTTTATTGTTTTTGACAGAGAGAGACAGAGAGAAGGGAGAGAGCCCAGAACAGTCTCCACAGTTGTACATCATAGGTTTTCCACATAGTTTCATTCCACAGGTGGGTGCGGGGCTGCACAGGGCAGAAACTGGGCCGGGGTCTCACCCTGGTGAGAACCAAACTGGGGACCCTCCCCAGTTCAGCATATGGGTCTACATGGGCCGGGGCCGGGATTTGATCCTCGGTCCCCAGGGCTGCAAAGTAAGCGCTCAATACACTGAGCCATCCCGACTTCCCCCCAGATCCTTCTTAATAAGTCGTACAATACAGATCAAGCCATCAGCAGTATGGTCTGGGAATGCCATCACGATGAGGTAACGAAGTCTTACTAGTTTGAAAACCTATCAAAGCCTTAATTCTGAGATTTTGTAGTTTGCCTGGCTAAGAGTAATGTTAAGAATCCACTGATTCATTAGGTTACTATATGATAAACAAGGGGGAAAAGGTTGTGTTTTAGAGACTCGGTCCCTGACAGGTCTGCTTCTAACAATTTCAGGGCCTGGGGCAAGAGGACAAATAAAAACCTATAGATCATGTTTATATATTTAGTTATAAATCACACTAACAAGCTATAAATAAGACACTGTATTCTCCTGCCTTGATAAATATGCCTTCTCCATAATCACCTGGAAGACCAGACTCAAATTTGGAATTCTCATACTCCTTGGGAGTTCTGTGATAGAACAGGCTACACTAGGAAAGGTGCCCCCCCCCCCCCGCCTCTTTCCCTTTCTCTGTCCCACAATGCGAGAGACTCACTCACTCAAATCCAATAAATGTTTATCAGGCATTTGAGTGTGGCCCCCGCTAAGCCCATTCTTGCCCACTAAAACACCCACTCCCCACACGTAGGCATGTAGACATTGTGGTGAGGTCTGCACTCCAGGGGCAGATCAGGGAAGCCCACAAAAGCCTGGGAAGAAAGCCTGGGTTTTCTAGCAAAGAAATTCTGGGGTTCCAGGTATCCACAATATGGACTAAACTTGGGCAGGGGAAAACTATGGGCTCTAGGTAGACACATCTCCTTGGTCCTATGAGGGGGAATAGGTGGAAGAATGAGAAATTACAGAGCATTAGGGCCAAAGAAGAGGCTTTTTTTCTCCACAAATCTAAGAGCAGACAATTCCAGTTTTGTCAATAACTTGTGACCTCAGGAAAATGAATTTACCACATAGGCCTGTCTGTGGCAGCCAACTTTTAGGAGGTTCCCTGGTACTTGGAGAGGAAGCCGACAGTGGCCCTGTTTGTAATGTATACTAGTCTGCCAACCACAGGTGACAAATACACAGGAGGGCCCAGGGCCCAAGCCTAGTTGTCTCTCCAATCAGATTCTCTCTCCTGAGAATTGAGAATTTGAAAGTTAGAAACAGAGACATATGAGGTCTGACAAGTTCACAAACTCATCCTAGAAAACGTGCTACATACTTCATTGCTGAGTATCACTATGGTCACCTTTGAAATACTCCCCTTGGGAAGCTATGCACTGACGCCAGCACCAAGTCCAACCCTTAAAGCAATTTTGGAACTCTTTTTCTGAAATAGCCATTAGAGCCACTGTCATATTACCCTTAATGTCCTGAATGTCATCAAAATGTTTTAATTTCAATTATTTCCTTTATCTTCAGGTAAAGGAAAAAGGTCACCGGGGGCCAGATCAGGTGGGTAGGGAGGGTGTTCCAATATAGTTGTTTACAAGCTAAAACTCCCTCACAGACAGTGCCATGTGAGCTGGTACATTGTCATGATGAAAAAGCTATAAATCGTTGGCGAAAAGTTCAGGTTGTTTTCCTCTTAACTTTTCATGCAGCCTTTTTAGCATTTCCAAGTAGTCAACTTGGTTGACTATTTTGTCCAGTTGGTACAAATTCATAATGAACAATTCCTCTGATATCAAAAAAGTTTAGCAACATCACTTTGTGGACTCTTGATTTGGACTGACTGATCTTTTTTGGTCATGGAGAATTAATTGTCTGACTCCCATTGTACACTTTGCCACTTCATTCCAAGGTTGTTTTGCCTCACCCATGTTTCTCCATCTGTGGTAAGAGCCCAAACTATCTTCTTGCATCTCCAAAAGGTATTGGCAAACTTCAACTCTCCTTTGCTTTCTGATCCATCCGTGAGCTCCTTTAGCAGCATTTTTTCACATACCTTTCTCATGCCAGGATTTTCAGTTAAGATTTTCCCATTTCTCTATCAATGTTTACTTGGTCTACTATGCTTTTCACAGTCAGCCGACTGTTGAATTGATGCACAATTCAACAAATTTTTGTAATGTTTCTGTCAGTTCTGCTCGTAACTGGCCACCTGACTTCTCTTCGTCAGTGATGCTTTTGTACACTGCAATTTTCTTCATGGCATTATCCCCATAAACTTGGACTAACATGTCCCTGATTTCACTTCCACTCTTGCCAAGTTTAATAAGAAATTTAATGTTTGTTCGTTGCTCTAATTCAGGGGTTCCCAACCTTTTTATACCCTAGGGCGCATTCTAAAATATCGGTAGGGCGGCGGGCACCAGCTATTTCTAAGGATATTTATTATTGAACAAGAATAAAAAATAATAAACAAAAATAATTTTAAATAAATTTATTGTACAAATTATTATACACACAAAGAAACATATATACAAAACGTAATACAAAGTAAATAAAAAACACATGTATAATAAAATCATTTTAAAAAACATAAAAGAAAACATAAAAAAAAAAACCAATCTGTCAGTGTGATCTTTGGCATTGCATATCATTGGCCAGTGCCTCGTAATTAGGAGAGTATGAAGACAACCCTGTTAGCAAACAATTATTAAGATGCTCATCGGTAAGTCAAAATCTATATCGTGATTTTATTAAATTCATGCTTGAAAACAAAGATTCGCATAAATACGTTGACCAGAAAAACGATTTGATTTTATATGCCACTTTTTAAAAAAATGAGAACCTTTCTTTGTCGACTATGTTCCATAAGTCCTCTGATATTAAGGATTTTAGCAAAGTATCGTTCTTAAGGTTCAAATAGTTATAGAACTACAATATCATATCAAAATTGCCACCATAATAATAGATGACCTACCTCGCTTTTAGTTCATTTAAAATCAAATATATCAAAACACTGTGATCCTAGCTAACCGTCACGACCGGATCAGTCCAGCAACCGCAATCAAAATGGCAACTTCGGGGAAGCCAGGATGGCTCAGTGGGTTGGGTGCTCACTTTGCATTGCCGGGGACCGAGGATTGAGTCCCGGCCCTGGCCCGTGCGGAACCATGTGCTGAACTGGGAGCTCCCCCAGTTCAGTTCTCTCTCTCTCGTTCTCTCTCTCTCTCTCTCTGTCAAAATTAAAAATAAATAAATAAAAATATATTTAAAAAAAAATGGCAACTTCGCGTCTCCCGGTTAGGTGGAGGAGTTTAAAGAGTGCACTGGCTAAACAAGATGCGACATGTACAAAGGCGAAAGCTAGGGAAAAACTTATACATACGATATCGCAAACATACCAACGAATATAATAAACCTGTGTAGATACTCAAATAATATTTTAAAATTCTAACAAATGTATAAAAATAAATTATAGTTTTACTTAGTGTTTATGAAAAACTTCTGATGCAGTCAAATAATGGTGGACGCACACAATTCAGCGCCTGTGGGCACGGGGTTGGGAATCCCTGCTCTAATTCAAGCTCCAATTCTCATGACAGCACACAAAAACACAATAATGAATGTCACTCAGTAAGATACCTCCACATGTCAACACAAACATAGTTGTGAGACAGACATACCAAGATTATAAAACCTTACTGAGTTGTTTGTACAGTGCTGCCAATGTAAGCACACAGTGGCAAGTTTGTGAACTTAATTGTCAGACCTCATATTAACCCCTTGACATACAAAGATGTCTCAGAAGTGTCATATGTTTCTTAAGCCACTGTAAACACTGATATTTCTGAGACATGCACAGATTTAATTTGTTTTGAGGGAAAGCTGGGATGGCTCAGAGCGTTAAGAGCTTGCTTTGCAGCCCCAGGGACTAAAGATCAAATCCCGGCCCTATCCTGTCTGGATCCATATGTTGAACTGGGGTGTGCTTTCCATGCAGGAGGCCCCAAGTTCCGTTCTCCCCCGACCCCCGCCTCGTTCAGCCCCTGGCTCAAGGGGGCATGTCTCCCATGTGGGAGGCCCTAGCTCAGTTCCTGTCCTGAGTGGCCCCGCCCACCTATGTGGAACAAAACCATGTTCAAAACTGATGATGTACAACTATGGAGATTGTGATAGGCCCTTCCCCTTCTGTCTCTCTCTGTCTGTCAAAAACAATAAAATAAATCTTTAAAAAAAACAAACATTTGCTTTGAATGCAGTTATAATGCAAATATTATCAAGAAATAATTATATGGGGAAGCTGGGATGGCTCAGCGGGTTAAGTACTCGCTTTGCAGCCCCAGAGACCGAGGATCGAATCCCGGCTCTGGCCCAGGTGGACCCATATGCTGAATTGGGGTGTGCCCTCAGTTTAGTTCTTGCAGGGGCCAATGTGGGGAGGGGAGGCTCCTGGCCTAGTTCCTACCCTGCACAGCCCCATGCCCACCTGTGGAGTGAAACCATATGGAAAACTAATGCTGTCAACTATGGAGACTGCTCTGGGCCCTCCCCCTTCTTTCTGTCTCTGTCAAAAACAATAAAATAAAACTTAAAAAATAAAAAGAAATAATTATATATGTTCAGTGTTAAAGGGTGAATTGTAGAAACAATCCCTTTAAGATGTCTGTTTTGACTGGCATAGAAATGACACTGAAAGACAAATGGGCTATTTGAGTGGAAAAAAAAACAACTGTTGTTCAACAATGGCTGACTATTCAACAGAAGATTCAAATTTCAGTTAAGGTAGCCCTACCCAACATAATGTTTGTAAACAGGCAAGACCTGTATCTATATCAAGCAATGATGACTGTGTTTCAGGAAATGAAGAATGGAATTGGGAAGAAAAAGAAAATATTCCAAATATAAAACCATTTACCCAAATTGTTGGTATAAATACTTAAGTTTTTTGAAGACTAGGAACAAATCTTATGCCCCTGTGCTTTGAAATAAGTGCCAAGTGATGATTTTTTGAAATGATAACTGAAGAAACAAACAGATACACAAAAAAGGACCAGAATTTGATAAAGGACAAGGAATGGTTTTCAGTAACAAGTGATGAAATGAAAGCATACCTTTTGTTATGTATCATGTCACAAGTAAAAATATAATAGATACATAGTAGTCAAAAAGAGGAATATTAGATACTGATATTTTCAAAAACTATGACTTGAAAACGTTTCTTGACTATATCATATTTTCTTCACTTTGTGGATGAAACTGTAGGTCAAGAAATCAGAAATCAGGGATGCCGGGATAGCTCAGCAGGATGAGCGCTTGCCTTGCAATCACCAGGTCCTAGGTTCAATTTCTGGCCCTGACCCGTGCAAACTCCATATGCTGAACTGTGGTGCAATTGGTAACCACTAGGATGGCACAGTGGCAAAGGTTCTCAGCCCCACTGCAGGAGGCCCCCAGTTCAGTTTCTGCCCTGTGCAGCCTCACATCCATCTGTGTGGAATAAAACCATGTCACAACTAATGATATACAACTATGGAGACTGCTCTGGGCTCTTTCCCCTTCTCTTTCTCTTCAACAATAAAATACATCTTTAAAACAAAAAACAACAACAATACGAAAAGTGCAAAGTACAGTTAACTATTTAAGTAATAAGTATGAACAATTACACAGTTTGGATGATGTCTCCCTAGATGAGTCACTAATGAAATTCAAAGGACAGCTGTGGTATGTACAATTTATAGCTACCAACATGCCAGATCTAGAATCAAAGTTTATAAGTTATGAGAGTCTAATACTGTATATATTGCACCAACAAATGTTAAGGTGAAAAATAAACACTTTTTTTTTTTTTTGCTCACATAGAATTTCACTTAATTCATATGCTAAGGGGTTTAATGGGAGGGCTTTAAAGAGAAAGGCCAAATTCTTACTGTTTCCAGGGTTCCCACGCTGCCTGGTCTGCACCGTTCTCAGATCACAGGAGTTATTCAACGTTTCTTGTGCCTCCAATTGACATCTTTTTGTTCAAAGTACCCAAAGTCTACTTCTGTCACTTATAGCAATTAAAAATAAAACAAGGATGGGGAAGCCGGGATGGCTCAGTGGGTTGAGTGCTCACGTTGCAGCCCCGGGGACCAAGGATCGAGTCCCTGCCCGTGTGGACCCATGTGCTGAACTGGGGAGTGTCCCCAGTTCGGTTCTCACCGGGGTGAGACCCTGGCCCAGTTCCTGCCCTGCATAGCCCCGTGCCCACCTGTGGAATGAAACTATGTGGAAAAACCAATGATGTACAAATATGGAGGCTGCTCTGGGCCCTCCCTCTTCTCTCTGTATCTCTTTCTCTGTCAAAAACAACTAAAAAAAATAAAATAAAACAAGGGAAGCTGGGATGGCTCAGTGGGTTAAGCACTCACTTTGCAGCCCCAAGGATCGAGACCCAGCCTGTGCAAACCCATGTGCTAAACTGGGGTGTGCTTTCCATGTGGGAGGCCCCTAATTTGGTTCTCACCCCCCGGTTTGGCCCCTGGCTCGGGGGTGTGTTTGTGGGGGGTATGCCTCCCATGCAGGAGGCCCCCAGCCCAGTTCCCACCCTGAACGGCCCTCACCCACCTGTGTGGAACAAAACTATGTCAAAAACTGAAGACGTGCACCTGTGGAGACTGCTCTGCCCACCCCCACCCCCACCCCCATCAAAATAAATAAATAAATAAATAAATAAAGGACTAAGTAAATACATCTAAAACAACAACAACAACAACAAAAAACACTTAATCAAGTCATCTAATCTGTAAATAGTGATGCTTGCCTTACCCACCTCACTGGATCGGATTTATAGAGAAATCACACTTAACAGTACTTTCAGAGAATGAAGGATCTCTCAGATGATGCATCTAGCACAGCATTTGCCTAACAGTAGTATTTACCATTTACCTAAATGAACACACTAAAACAGGTTACTTTCACACCTCACTCGCCCTCACCCATCCCACTTCTCTGTGCCCTTGGCTCATGAATTCCTCTATCTAAAATACCTAAAGCACTCCCCTCCACTACCTACTCCTCTCCTGAGATTTTGGGCCCTAAGGATTTCTATCTGACAGTCTAGTTAAGACTAATAACAAGCCCTCTTATATTATTAACTGATCTCCTCTCCTCAAATGGGTATAACTTCCTGAGGCCAGGACCACAGTGAAAGGCACAGCGCTGAATAGACTAGATTTTTAATACCGGTAAATACCCATAAACTGATAGGCTCCAACCTGCTTTTCATTTGCCAAAAAGCCCAACAGTAAATATAAAAGATGAATTCTCCACATGATCTATCAGCCATTAAATTATGGGGTTGTATTGAGCCATTTAGAAGAGTAGGAAACTGTACCTCAATGCAACAGGAGGCTGATTCAATAGATAATAGCAAGGCAAAAAGGGGGAAAACCTACATAGCCATTTAAAATTATGCTCTCTGGGAAGCCGGGATGGCTCAGTGGGTTAAGTGCTCACTTTGCAGCGCCGGGGACCGAGGATCGAATCCCGGCCCTGGCCCGTGCGGAACCATGTGCTGAACTGGGAGCTCCCCCAGTTCAGTTCTCTCTCTGTATCTCTCTCTCTCTCTCTCTCTCAAAAATAAATAAATAAATAAACAAATAAAATTATGCTCTCTCCAAAGTAGATATAAAATCTGGGGAGTGCTTATGAAAACATATCGAATTTAAAAAAGAAAAACAAACACACATATATGTCACATACATTAAGGTCATATATGTTTTATATGTATTAATATATAGACAGGTACTCTGATTTTATTATGCATATGCAGAGAAAGAATACAGAAAGGAATGTTAGTCATTACTGGGGAGCAGGGTTCACATTCACACAACTTGTTCTATGTTTTCCATATTTGGAATTGTGAGTAGTTTACTTTTTAAATCAGGCTGAACATTTAGAACAAGTGATATAGTTCTGGATATAAAGTAGAATGTAGGGGAAGCCGGGATGGTTCAGTGGGTTAAACGCTAAATTTGCAGCCCGGGACCAAGGATTGAATCCCGGCCCTGGCCTGTGTGGACCCATATGCTGAACTGGGGAATGCCTCCAGTTTGGTTCTTACCGGGGTGAGACCCCAGTCCAATTCATGCCCTGTGCAGCCCCATGCCCACCTGTGGAATGAAATTATGTGGAAAAACCAATGATGTGCGACTATGGAGACTGTTCTAGGCTCCCCCGTTCTGTCTGTCTCTGTATCTCGCTCTCACTCACTCTCTGTCAAAAACAATAAAAATATAAATCCTTAAAATAGAATGTAAATCCAAATCAAAACAACTTTCAGGGGAAGCAAGCCGGGTGGCTCAGCGGGTTAAGCACTCACTTTGCAGCCCAGGGACCAAGAATCGAATCCTGGCCCCGACCTATGCAGACCCATATGCTGAACTGGGGTGTGCTTCCCATGCAGGAGGCTCTCAACCTGGTTCCTGCCCTGAGCAGCCCCTGCCCACCTGTATGGAACAAAACCATGTCAAAAACTGATGGCGTACAACTATGGAGACTGCTCTGGGCCCTCCCCCTTCTCTCTCAAAAACAATAAATCTTAAAAAAAAAACAAAACAACTTTCAAAACTACAAATTTCTAGATCTAATTTCCATACCTAGTCATGGGAGACTATAGTTTTCAAAAGCGCTCTAACAAATGACAACCACAATCGAAGATAGTTTTTTTGGCACAGTGACAAGAGTTTGAAGTTAGCAAACATTACCATCATATACTGCTGGTTTGGAAATATAAATAGATAAAACTACTTGATACACCAATTTTTCCTCCTGTGTTAACTACCCTAGACAAATTACATATTTGCCCAGGGAGATTAGACAGACAGACACACCACTGACTTCAGCCCAATTTGTCACAGTAAAAACTTACATACCTAAATGCACATCAATGGCAGAATAAACAGTGATGTATTCACACAACAAGTACTCTATAGCCAAAAAATCTGAATGTCATACAGTGCTGTCCAAGACAACTTGCTGTGATGATGGAAACGTCTGTGCTTTGTGATACGAATGCCAAAAGCCACATGTGGTTGGTTACTAGCATTTGAAATGTGGTTAGTGAAGCTGAATAACTGAATTTTTATTTTATTTAATTTTAATTAATTTTAATTTTAATAGCCACATGTGGATAGGTGACTACCATAATGGACAGTGAAGCCCTAGAACTAAAAGTACAGAACGGCCTCACAAAAATAATGCTGTCCGTAAAAAGCAGGTGGCAGCATACATAGAACATAAAATCAGTTTTTAAGAAATTGCAAAGCATATCAAACAATTCTATATGGGTGGTGGGTACATGGTTCACTATATCCTTCTTAATTTATACCTTCAACATCACATAAGTTTTATCCCATTGTTTAGATTTACAAACATATGATAAAACCTTGCCAAGCAGGGCCATATCCTTCCCCTTCCAGGTACCATATTAAGTCCACACAAATTTACTAGCAGCCCTGGGGAGAAGAGAGAGAAGCAACAGATTGGTACACTAGTACCAGAAATGTGTTAGTTTTTATGTTGGGTAGTGTTTTATTGTTATGCTCCATAACTTTCATTGCTGTCGCATGATTTTTGTGTATCAAATATCACAGTAAAATAATAGAATGAACTGTGCTGTGATGCTGGGAAGGACCACCTTCCCTCATCCCTAGAGCCCAGAAACCTTTCCCCTAGGAAACAAGGCACCATGAGCACCCACCTCACACTCTACAATGGTCCCACCTAGAAAACCTACCAAACTCTGCAATTTGCACTCAGCTCTCCCTCACCTTCCCCAGCAGGGTTTTGAACCTCTCTGGCCTGAAAGCTCTGGTCTATGCAACCCAGTAACTTCCTTCTAAATATTCCTGGCCAAGTCCTTTGTCCTGTTTGGAATTCTGTTCTCTCAGCTCAGCTCAAACACCCTATACTACAGTGGTACCCTGGTACTTGTCATTAATTGATTTCTAGAGGCATGACAAGTACCAAAAATGACAAGTATGAAACAAATTTTTCCCATAAGAAATAATGTAGGGGAAGCCAGATGGCTCAGTGGGTTAAGTGCTCACTTTGCAGTGCTGAGGACCAAGAATTGAATCCCAGCCCCAGCCCGTGTGGACCCATATGCTGAACTGGGGAGTTCTCCCAGTTCAGTTCTGTCGCTGTATCTCTCTCTCTCTCTCTCTCTCTCTCTGTCAAAAACAATAAAATAAATAAACAAATAAATAAATAAAACGAAATAATGCAGTGGTACCTTGCTACTCATCATTAATTGGTTCCAGGAGGTGCGACAGGTACCAAATAATGAGTACAGTGACAAAATTTTCACATCAAAATGCATCAGGTACCAAATTTGACAAATTTCAGAGCAGTGAAGTACCAAGGTATGGCTGTACAAGGTTAATCCATTTAGTTGATCAAAGAAAGTTAATTCAATCATTCTTTTTCTTCTTTTTTTTTTAAAATATATATTTTATTTATTTATTTATTTTGACAGAGGAGAGAGAGAGAGAGAGATACAGAGACAGAGAGAGAACTGAACTAGGGGAGCTCCCAGTTCAGCACATGGTTCCACACGGGCCGGGGCCGGGATTCGATCCTCGGTCCCCGGCGCTGCAAAGTGAGCGCTTAACCCACTGAGCCATCCCGGCTTCCCCAATCATTCTTTTTCTAAAACAACAATAATTGACTCCAGAGTTGTCACATTATCCTACAGGAACAGCAACAATTATACTGTACAAACATTTCCTGAATCTGACTGTGCCAGGCACTGCACTACGAATACAGCAATAGCCAAAACACCCTGTCCTTACAGAGTTTCAACTCTAATGGGAGAGACACTGACAAGTAATCTGAAGTGCAACTCAAACATGTAATCAGTGTTACGAATTAAGGTGCCATATTAAAGAGGAGAAATTAAACTAGTCAGTCACCAGGAATGTTTCTTTAGGGATGGGGTGCGAGGAGGATGAGAGCTGTCAACAAACTGCTCAGAAAGGGAGAATCAAATTAATGAATCACTATTCCACTGTGGAATTTCACAACTAATTTATGAGAAAAGCATTAACAGTGCCCACATTAGTCACCTTCTATTTCAGAAGCAGAGGTTAAAACTAAATCTGTACTTCTTAGAATGTCATGAACAAATCCTACTTTATGTTTAGTTTTTTTAAAGAGCTACTAGGGCAAACCACCACCACCTATGCATGTCTGGCACCCCCTAACAATAAACATAAGCAGCAACATAGGCGAGTAAGAGTAGTTGTTTATCTGAAAGGCTTTATCAGAATGATCCCAATTTTCACATAGTTTATCCTACCATCCTCATAAAACTTCAAATTATCCTAGAAACTTCCAGGGGATTCACTTTGTAAGTTGTAGGGTGAGCAGGTGTCCTAAAGCTACTGTCTAAGCTCTCCCCATCTATTCTTTTATTTATTTTTTTTAAGATTTATTTTAAATTGGGGAAGCCGGGATGGCTCAGTGGGTTAAGCGCTCACTTTGCAGTGCCAGGGACCAGGGATTGAATCCCGGCCCATGCGGAACCATATGCTGAACTGGGAGCTCCCCCAGTTCAGTTCTCTCTGTCTCTGTATCTCTCTGTATCTCTCTCTCTCTCTCTCTCTGTCAAAAATAAATAAATAAATAAATAAATAAAATGTTAAAAAAAAAAAAAAAAGATTTATTTTATTGTTTTGAAGAAAGAGAACAGAGAGAAGGGGGAGGGCCCAGAACAGTCTCCATAGTTGTATGTCATTAGTTTTTGACACAGTTTCATTCCACACAGGTAGGCACAGGGCTGCATAGGGCAGGAACTAGGCTGGAGGCCCTCCTATATGGAAAGTACGCCCCAGGCAGGAGCCAAACTGGGGGCCTCCCACATGGGAAGCACACCCAAACTCAGCATATGGGTCCACACAGGACAGGGCCATGACTCCATCCTCGGACCCTGGGGCTGGAAAGCATGTGCTCAACCTGCTGAGCCATCCTGGCATCCCATCTATTCCTTCTTAACAAGAACAGTATGGTCTTGGACAAATCATTTAAATTCTCTTGGCTTTAGCATGGGCTGAAATGGAGACAACAGGACTGGATGTGCTTCCCTGCACCCAATACAGTGCCTTGCACACCGCAGGCATTTTGAAATTCAAAGGTACAAAGAGCTGGCTGTTTTGGAGTGAGGGAAGCCAGTCACTCGGTCCTACATCCGTGCTTTTTGTTGATCCTATTTCCTGTGACTGACTGCTGGTCCTGGATTCAGTGCTTGGTAAACTGTCTCCACATGCCAACTCTAACAACTCTTTCTCTGAGAAATCTTTCTGAACACTTCCTCACCACAAAACCATTGCTCTCTTTCTCTAATGTACATTGGTGTCTATATTAGGTTTGTGCCCAAGATCTGATTCTGATGAAATCTGTCTCATGACTACTCCTGGGTACCAAAGGAAGCAAACAAATTACTGAGCACCTATCTATGGGCTATACATTTCCCCACTGCTGTATTTACCATGATGGCACATGTGTTAGAAAGGCCCAGTGTCTTCCTAGACAGTGTGAAAACCACAGCTGTTTTTACTCTTTGTTTTTTAACATTTTTAATTTAGGAGCACAATGTGTACCTTGAAGCAAAAGTGGCTTTACAACATTTGGTTGAACCGAAGGAAAAGGGGGAGGGGAAGGGAACCCTAACCAGAAACCTCTCACAGGAAACAGGAAGTTGCTGCTTCCCCACCCCCATCCTGCACTCTGAGCATAACCCAACCAATTATTCCATATGATTTAGGCAAAAGGGCAGAATCTGAATCAAGAAATTATTGAGTTGGAAGAAAACTTGCAAGCCATGGAGCAGTCTGCCAAAATGGAGAAGGCTGTTATTACAAGGTGACAAAGCCATGGCCCTAACCCACGGCCCTAACCCACTGTGTCAAGTCCTTTCCCAGTGCTCTTGATGAGGCTGCACAAAGGTTTGGAATCCCTGGGATTGTCATCAGGAATGCACTGAATGCCTCACAACCTTAAGGGCTCGGGGTTGGAATTCAAGCCTGAATTGTCCAAGTGAAACAGCTGACTAACAATGTCAGCTGGGGAATATTTTCATACCTTCAAATTCGGCCCCATGTAGGAAGAGGCTACACAAAGAGCTCTGGCTGAAGAGCCCTAGGAATGGTACGCAAAGGCCGCAGAGTGCCTGCCCGGGCTGCCCACATTCTCCTCATAGCTAGATAAAGTGGCTCCCAAAAGAGGTTTCCAGATCCGTCCCAGTGAGCACCATCAGAATTGAGTCCAAGGAAACTTCCAGCTGTGACGAGCTAACAAAGCTAGGCACTCTCTCTATTTGAATGTGAAAGACCTGCCTCAATCAGAGAAGCCCTTAAGCCATAAAACCCTTAACACCCAAGGCCAAGTGTCACACTTGTAAGAGGGTGTGATTTATAAATTGACAGCACCCACAAAGCTGCTTTTGTACTCCTCCATTAGTTAACAATTTATCCCCCTCCCCCCTACTAAACTCACGGAGCTATTCAGATAAGGTTCAGGCTCCACTGGGCCTCAAAAAGAAAGAAAGGAAGAAAAGGATTCAAGTTTTGGCCAAAACACCAATGTTCATTCTGGATAATTATGGTCCTGTGAATAGACACTAAAATTAGGGCTTAATAATTCCTCTGTATCATACTCACAGCATCAAACTATTCCAGTACAAACATAAAGAGCAAGAAAAAAAATCTCCAATGCAGCCTTGCTGGAAACTTGAAGAGTTCCACTTTTGTGGTTTTCTGCGATCTCTTTTGTGGTTTCTAAACTCTTAGAATCCCCTCTTCAGAGTAATTTTAACTCGATGCTCTGACCAACTGTTTTTCTTTCTCAACGTTTAAATCTACAAAGCAAAGAGTAAATATGGGCTTGGTAGTGTCTTTCAGGTCAACAAAACCAATTCTGGCCACTTCATCTTGTTTTCCCCATCACATGATTCTCTTCTAAGGTCCCACCACAAGCTAGGAAACTATCATCTCTGACTCCCTTCCCACTCCTCTTTCTAGAAAATGAATTTATTTAAATGACTGTACTAGTTCCAAGTGGAGTCTAAGTATATGTCTAAAAATATACACCTAATAATATTTATCAGCACTGAGGCCTTTTCTTCTTGAAAGGTTAGTGAAAACAAAACAAAACAAACAAAAACTTTAAAACTATCTCCTGCTTAGGACTTTCTTTTTTTTAAACAAAAGTAATGGCCTTAACTCAAAAACAACCTTTTTGGCACTACTCCACAAACCAGGGGTCAAATCAGTGGCCCACAGAGCAAATTGGTCCTGCTGACATGTTCTATTTAGTTTCCAGTGCTGACGAGAACATCATTCAAACAAAGGTGAGTAGTTGCCAGCATTAAAAAGTTTGAGACAGAACATACAAAAAATATCTACCTGTTACTCTCATGAAAAATTACATCTGGTGATGCTGGGATAGCTCAGCAGGTTGAGGGCTTGAGGTCTGGGGATAGAATCTGAACCATAGCCTGTGTAAACCCGTATGCTGAACTGTGGTGCAACTGGTAACCACCAGGATGGCACAGCAGTGAAGGTTCTTACCTCCCATGCCATAGGTCCCCAGTTTGGTTCCCGCCACGCACAGCCCCACATCCATCCACCTATGTGGAATGAAACTATGTCACAACTACTACGGAGACTGCTTTGGCCCCTCTCCCCTTCTCTCTCACCGTCTCTCGAACAGTAAAATAAATCTTTAAAAAAATATATCACATCTGGCATCCTAGGTCTACACATTCCCTCATAGCTCAACTGGATGGCACTAAGCACCAGCTGACCCCCCTTTCATTGGGACAAGCATTGGCCCATTCTCTCCAGACCCTTCCCTCCAAGCCTACCAAGTTTGTTTCCATTGTTTATAATTGTAATTGCCTGTTCCCTACAAGGCCCTAGGGCAGGGGTTGGAGAACCTTTTGGCGATTGAGTGCCAAAGTTTATGAAATAAAGAGTATAGGTACTTGGGGAAGCCAGGATGGCTCAGTGGGTTAAGCGCTCACTTTGCAGCGCCGGGGACCAGGGATCGAATCCCAGCCCCGGCCCGTGCGGAACCATGTGCTGAACTGGGAGTTCCCCCAGTTCAGTTCTCTCTCTGTCTCTGTATCTCTGTCTATCTGTCAAAAATAAAAATAAAAATATAGAAAACCTCAGCTGAGTTCAAAACCACAGATCAAAACCTGTTTCTCTGCTTTAAAAAAAAAAAGAGTATACTCGCTCGACTTGCGTGCCAACCCATCGAGTGAGATAGAGGTATGGATTATTTTTATGTCTTTAAGAGCATAAACAATAATTTTTTAAATGGTATTCACAACTCCGCAAGCCGAAATAATTGCTCCGCGTGCCACTTTGGGCACGCGTGCCATAGGTTCACCACCCCCACCCTAGGGTTTCTGACCCTTGCCACCGCACCCCCCCACCCCCACCCCCGGCCCCAACCCTACAACACATACCTTTTTGACCATAGTTGTCTCAGATGAATCCAGTTTTGCTCTCTTGGTATCAGGTCCATCTTCTACACCTTGGCTAACTTTGGCAACTTTAGTTTTCTCCCTGGAGGGTGACAGAAAGAATCCAGTTCTACTCCAGAAATCATGCCATTAGAACAAAGAGCATCACCAGTTCACAGAAAAGAATGGTGGTTTAGAGAAAAGCTTTGGAGTCAGACAGATCTTGGTTCAAATCCCAGTTTGGCCACTGATTACCTGATGAGCCAGTTACCCATTATGTGGGAGTGACAATCCTGCACATGATGCTTGTAAGAAAAGAAAAAACATATTGCTTAGCTTACTGCTTAATAAGCTCTCAATTTCTGTGAATGTTTTCCCTGAATCATGAAATAGCCAAACTGAATTCCTCCCCTTCGCCATGGGGTGCTTCAGTCTGGACTGTTTTTTTTCTACTATGACTTACCCACTTATAATGTGCCCAGAGAACTAGATTTTCTAGTTACAAGAGATCTTGAACATGGTTGTTCTTCCCTCATCTCAATTTTACAGGCAAGAAAGTTACAGACCAGAGAAATTTCAGTGCCCTGTCTAAGAAGCTGAACTAAAGAAAGCTGTTCTGAATACTTGGTAGGAAGCTCTAGCTGCCACATAGCAGGATCTCTTTACCTCTCATGGGGGAGGGAAGACAGGACAGTGATTAGAAAATTACAGCCAAAAATCCAACTCATATAGTTTTACAATATCAGTATGATTTTTCATCACTCATCTAGAAGATACAAATTCAAAACACTGCAGGTCTCATCATGTGAAAATTACCATGCTTTGTGACCGCAATGCTCAAAATGAGAGGACAGAGTCTGTTTGTTGCACCAGACCAGTCTCTGGACCTTGGAGCTTTTCCAAGGTAGGCTTTGGCTGAGTGTGCTTCCATCTAACTTACTTCATACTCACTTTACTATTTCTCAAACTGAAAACATGCAGACCTAATCTGGGCAACAATGTTTACAGTCCAAGAAAGTCTTCCCTAAGTAGAAAGTGTGCTTCACTCCCTGAAGTCCAGACTGATCAAATCCCCAGGTGGGATTGATTTGATTGCTTTCTTTATGCTTTAGATTAGAGCAGGGGTGTCAAACTCAATTAAAACACGGGCCATTTGGTGCAACAGGCAAGATTCACGTGGGCCATATCACATTTACAAACGTCGCCAGAACTGAGTCAGAGCGTTTATACACGCCCCCAGGCCCCCAGGAAAGGCACTAGGTTTCGTGTATACTCGTCTTCAGTAGTTAAAGAGTTAACGAGGGAATTGTGTGTACAGTATTGCCTCCATCTCCCCTAAGCGCTATTTTCTTCATAACAATTTTTTCTATTTTCATTTTATTTCAGAGCATCGTGGGTCACAAAAAATTACCTTGGGGGCCACATGTAGCCCACAGGCCGCCAGTGTGACACCCCTGGATTAGACCATCATTTTGGAAGGCAGGGGCTACTTCTACATTCTGAACACACAATCCACGTATCATTAGCTATTAATGAATTGGTTTCCCAATGTTCTAAGTATTACAACAAAACACTTTTCTTAAATGGTTCATTTTCTATCAGTGTATAAATCTACATATTGAAAATGTTATGTTTTCTCCTCCTCTACCAACACTTACTCTACAAATTCATGCTCTCCAAGATTGGCAAATGTGTATCCATGGTAGCCAAAAACATCTCCTGTAAAGAACTTGATGCTATTCTTGTGACAGATCTGGTCAACTTTAACTATGACATCCCTGGAGCAGCAAGTCAGACATACCTGTAGAAAGAGAAATTGGCTGGGTGTGAGTTTTACAAACTGAATCACTGCCCTGGTGTCTAAATAAATCTTAATGAACAGTCTCTCTGGGCATGTCTAAAGCTAGTTCAAACTGGTACAACAAGTTCTTTGGATCCTATGGTTAGGAGACAAAAGAAAAGTTGCAAGTTTCAGTATGTAGAAAATGTAAATTATGAGACTGTCATTTTCTGCAATCAAAACAAAATGTGTTTAGATAGAAAGTAAAAGTCATTCAATGAATTTGTTTCCCCTGATCCAGGAAGGCATATAAACCACATTTCATAGCTTTCATAAAGGAAAAAGACAGTAATAACTTACTGAGTATAAGTTATTTCTAAATAATTAAATACATTAAAATCTGAATAAACTACCCCGAGAAAACTAGTCTTTTAAAGTGATCCAAAGGTTACATTTAAATATAAGAGTGTTTTTCCATTTTTTTTTGATTGATATGTTAAGATGAAGAAGATAATAAACCAGCACTGTTGAGATTGTTTTTCCAGTTTTGGATGTGAAACTTTATCTGAATTTAAGGACAAAAGAAAAGGTTACAGACCAAGTGACCTTCCATTCAGACTTAAGACAATGAACTAGTGATTCATTCAGTGGAATTATCAATGCTGCTCTGAGGCCTATCAGTTCTGTTCCAATAAGTTGAGGTATTGAAAATGGCTAAGTTTTATTGCATAAAACACTGTCTTTTCAGGAGAAACTTTGTGATCAGGGCCAAGAAGGCAACTGCTAAATTACACATGTTCTCTTCTGAACATAGAAAGTTGGAGAAGAAATTACAAAAGGATATTTTCATTTGATAGAAGGTCTCTACTCTTGTCTGGCAGCATGAACACTGAAATAACACTCAGAGAAATACGTGTGTCTGGTGTCATTCAAAAGGACACAGCCTCCCAAGGAAAAAGCAAATCTGAAAGGTGAGATAGCCACAGCTGAACATGCCATCAACTGATCAAATGGAAGCCTGCAGAGTCAAAAGTGACTATGAAACCAACTTAGGACCAGTCAACGATGGCCTATGAGGCAGGCATGCTTGCCCATGCACATGCATTATATAAGCAACTGGACTGTCAGTTCTAACAAAGCTTCTCTCTAATTACTAGAAGTTCAAGGAGCACCTAGAATAAACCAAATGGGGTTACTATGGATAAGGAAATAAAGAAAAGACTTGTCTAAATAAAAAATGTTCCAATATTTGGAGTTACAAATAGAATAAATTAAATAGGGGGGAAGCTGGAATGGCTCAGCGGGTTAAGCGCTCGCTTTGCAGCCCAAGAGTCCAAGGATCGAATCCCGGACCCCGGCCCATGTGAATCCATATGCTGAACTGGGGAGTGCCTCTAGTTCAGTTCTCACCGGGGTGAAGACCCTGGCCCAGTTCCTGCCCTGTGCAGCCTGTGGAATCAAACTATGTGGTAAAACCAATGATGTGCAACTATGAAGACTGTTCTGGGCCCTCCCCCTTCTCTCTGTCTCTGTATCTCTCTCTCTCTGTCAAAAAACAATAAAAAATAAATCTTAAAAAAAAAAAGAAGAATAAATTAAATAGGAAACAAAAGAACAAAATGCATAGACTGATCACTCCAAGCCCATATTTGAACAGATGCACCTATGAAATATAACAGTGTGATAAACAAGCTGCTCAACCCAAATTCTAACCTCTCGTGTAATGGGTCTTTCATTTAAAACAAGTAGATCATCTGTGATTACTTTACGGTTATCCAACATTTGTTAAGTTTTTCCCCAGGGTACTGGGAACCATTTCTGAAAGGTCACAGACACGGAAACAGAATTTAACGTATCCTTTCACCTCTGTGTAGACTTGGCAGTGAAACCAAACGAGGTTGGATATGCCTCATTTGGCTTATGACTGTAATAATTTTATCTAGTTATTCATGGCAACATGGTCAAAGTGGCTGTGTGAGAGAGAGAGAGAGACCAAGATCAGGTATGCTCTTTTTAAAGACAAAACACAAGCTGTAGTTTGATATTTCTAACCAAAAAAAAAAAAAAAAAATGAGTCTGCTACAGAAATTAATCACCAACTTGTGAAGGTTTCAGGCGATAACATTTGCAATAAAATGTATCACAGCTATGTGCAAAGATTCTGGAAAGAAGACAAAATACCAATGATGAAACCTGGTCCAGGGGAACATATGCCCAAAGAAGCCAAAAGATAGCAACTAATAGCTATAGCAGATCCAGCATACTAGATCTACCTACCAACACATTTAATCTACTACGGCATACTAACCTCCCCAAAACAGAACAGCTTATAAACTTACTTGAGAAAAAGCTCAGAATTCGAGGTTCTAATGTCCACTATATATATTATACAACTAGGGCTTGAATTCTGCAGATCATACATTCTCTATGAAACTTACAGCATCAAACTGAGTGAAAAACGACTCGGGTTTCTTTTCTATATTCTCAGTGTCCACCTTCACATCCACCATAGGGTTGAGATTCTGGGCTCGCTCCAGAGAGGCTTCGGCCCTGTTTCGGCCAACAGACCCAGTACGGATCAGGAACTGAGCTCCAGGGTCTTCCAAAGATACCTAGGAAGAATTAAGAAACAAAAACAGAAACTTGAATTTGAGGAAAAACAAATCTCAAAAACAACAAACTTTTCCATTTTAAAGGATAACTAAAATACCTACTATCTAATTGCATTACTGTTCCTGTAAGAATATGCGTAATGCAGGCTCCCTACACTCCTAAGGCTTTAAAATAGAGACCTTTAACTTTTACCGGACATAGATGGTTAAAGAGCGCCCCCTAGTGTTTGTAAAGAAAGCTCATTCTAAACTAAAAAATCCATGCTTTTTTATAAGTTTGCAAGGGCTAACAAAATAGCATAATTATCAGCGGTAGGAATTTACCCAATACCCACTATGTGCTTAACTCTGAGCATTCAGAGATAAACATAAATACCCGTATTTTCCGACGTATAAGACGACCGGGCATGTAAGACGACCCCCTAATTTTACAGTTAAAACATAGGTTTAGGCCTATATTCGCTGTATAAGACTATAGCCTCGGAAGTGGGGGGGGGTAGTCTTATACAGCGAATATAGGCCTAAACCTATGTTTTAACTGTAAAATTAGGGGGTCGTCTTATACACCGGAAAATACGGTAGTTTAAAGGATATAGTCCCTGCCCACAGTGGTTTAAATTCATACCAGTGCAAAATCAGACCAGAATGCTTGAACTCTTAAATTCAATTAAAACTCAGAGAGATAAGTAGGGGCTAGACACAGGGGTCTCCAAACTACGGCCTGCGGGCCACAGCCCTCTCATCCAGCCCATGGAGACCCTTTTATCTGAATAAAATAATATTAAATAAATAATTAAAAACAACATGTT
>PVKE010008275.1:8234-39588 GCA_004027555.1 Craseonycteris thonglongyai | reverse complement strand
ATTTCTTTAATTTTTTCAAAATCCTGAAATCTTACCTCAAAATCTTCAATTACTTTTTGGATTTCCGTGACGTATTTGTCGATCTTATAATTAATATTTTTATGTTTTTGTAGGTTATCCGCCATATTTGGAAAATGATTCAGATTATTTTGTTGCAGATCTTCTTTAACAAAGTAAATTTTGTTTTATATGCGTCTATGCAGCTGATCATATCAATTACTGTTTTATTTTTACCTTGTAATTCTTTTTTTTTTAATATATATTTATTTATTTATTTATTTTTGACACAGAGAGAGAGAGAGAGAAATACAGAGACAGAGAGAGAACTGAACTGGGGGAGCTCCCAGCTCAGCACATGGTTCCGCACAGGCCAGGGCCGGGATCCGATCCCCAGTCCCCGGCACTGCAAAGTGAGCGCTCAACCCACTGAGCCATCCCAGCTTCCCCTTACCTTGTAATTCTAAATTTAAATGACTTAATATTGAAGTAAAATCGGTAAGAAATGCTAAGTCACTAAGCCAAGTTTCATCATTTAAATTTTTACAGTTTCCATCTTGTTCTTGAAGAAAATCTATAATTTCAGGCAATAAATCACGAAATTGCTGCAGAAATTTACCTCTGCTTAGCCATCTGACATCGGTATGTAGTAATAATTCAGGTTGGCCTTCATCGAGTTGCAGTTGGAAGAGACGCCGTTTGAGGGAACTTCCTCGAATTGAATTAACCATTTTAAATGCTGTATGTCCACTACCTCTTTTGTGTTTAGTCTCTTGCTAGCTAACACTTGCTGGTGAATTATGCAGTGATAGCTCAAAAAGGCTGGGAATTCATCTTTATTTTGACATAGGGCTATAAATCCATTTATGCAACCTATTATTGCAGCTGCACCATCCGTTGTTATTGAGACTAATTTAAAAAGCGGTACTTTCAAATCATTGAGCAAGTTTTTAAAGGCTTTGAATATGTCTACACCTGTAGTCCTTTCCTTCAAAGAAATCATACCCAACAATTCTTCTTTAGATGTAAAATCCTTAAAAACCATACGAACCAAAACAAGTCATTGTGCTGTATCACTTATATCTGTCGATTCATCACACTGAAGGGAAAAACAAGAAAATCTATTCATATCATTATATAACTGCTCTTTTACATTCCCACTCATCCTTTCAATTCGTCGCATCACTGTGTTTTGAGACAATTGTAGATCTTGAATTGCAGCAACAATTTCACTCTTGTTCTTAAAATCGTTAAAAAGTGAATCTGACATTTCCAAAAAAATTTCCTTTACAAATTCATCGTCAGGAAATGGCTTACATTGTTTTGCTAAGAGATAGCTTACTTTGAATGATGCAGTAGTTACTGCTTGTGACTTCAACCTTGGCTTTTTAAAAACGCTTTGTTGTTTTGTTAATTGAGTTTTAAGATCCCTAACTTTGTGTTTTCTCAGTTCAGAATTTGGTGGGTAATCTGTTTGATACTTGTTATGTAAAGCTAAAAAACGTCTCTCCAGATTACCCTTTTTAGCAATGGCTACCGAGGTAAGGCATATTAAACAACAACATTTATCATTCACCATTGTAAAAAAGTAATTGAGTTCCCATTCTTCATTGAAGTGATAAGTTTTTTATTTTTTCGGTTTACTACTCATGTTCATGGGTATACTAGAATGCAAAGAAATATGACAATTGAAAGAATAAATATTGAACTAAATATTTTCCTAGAAAATTCAAAAACTCATGAACTGCGGCAATTATCTCCGTTACATTGAGAGAAATAATAACAATACTGCATATTATGATCGGGGACAACAATACAAGTATATTAAAATCTAATATAGATATATTCAAACTTACAAGAAGTATGTTAAAGTTACAATGTATTTATTACGGTTTACAATACTGACTTCTTAATTTAAATAGAATGATTGTTATTCCTAATATATTTGTAATACTGTCCCTTATTTTTCTCTCAGTGTAATGACCGCAGTTTAGAGATCTGTTGCCGAGAATGCTCACTTATCAAGTAAATAGATAGGTAAGAAAAGCAATTTAATTTAAAACAAAGAAAAGATACTTACGGTACATTTTAAACAGAAGAAAAATTGAAACTCAACGTGGTCACCGAGGATAAATAATATTGATTGATAATAATACTGTTAATACAAAAGAAAAGAAGCTACCGTATGACACTACCAAATATTCAAGCTAACTGACTGTGTTCTTCGATGAGTTGAGTTGTAACTGTTGCGCTCACGCGTTGCGTCCGGTGACAAGTGTAACACATAAGTCAAAATGTATTGTCTGAGTGGGCGGAGATCACAGTGTCAGGCTGTCAGAATTCTAGGAATTTATGACCTTGGCAAATTCCCAGAATGCATTAAATTATTGCTAGAAAGTTTTGTCTTCTACAATCACTTCAAAGTCCATGGTACACGGAATTCCACCCCAGACATTGCGAGCGATCGATGATCGACCAAAATTGGCCTCGCGACCAGTAGACCGCGATCGACTTGTTGGCCACCTCTGTTCTACTCTATCAACTTCGTTGACTAAAAGCCAAGTACTTTGTGTTCTTAAATTTCCCCTTGAAAGACTCTTGGTATCATGAAATGATACTACTGGTACAGTTTTAAATGGAACAAGCTATATGAACAATCCTTTAAGGATTTAAATATATTCCATTAACTTTAGCTCAATAGGAATAACTCCATGAAGTGCTTTAGTCCACTGTTATTTTTTTCTCAAACATTACTGAATTAGAAATCTATAAAAACTTTACTAATGCGGTGTGTTGCCATCAATATATAAAACGAAGGATGTCTGTTAAGCTTTATTTTTTTAATTTAAAAAACAGTTTATTTTTTATTAAATTCATTGGCTAGTAAAATTATATAGGTTTCAGGTGCCCAATTCTACAATACATCTGTCACCCATGTTTTGCTTTGTGTGCTCACCAACTGGAGTCAGTTCTTCCATCACCATATATTTGATTTACTATATATTTGTCAGGCTTTCTAATGTGACTGTTGTACAAAGTCTACATCTCATGGCCACTTTTCAAAGTAGCGTTTACTCAGCCTGCAAATATTTACTTTAACAATGATCTACTTACATGAAACTTCTAATGCTTTTGTCCAAGCATGAAAACTTTTAATATGTTCATGAAATTAATTACAGTTCTTTTGGGTGGGGGGGGAGGTCCAGTTTACAAATATTGACTTTCTTAGCAATTGGCATAATATTACTTTCTTCCTAAACAGGAAAAGCTTTTCCTTTGTCTAGCGCAGGTCAGAGTAGCACAAATTTTGATTTAAGCAAGTATGAATGAAGTGCAGTACTAACATGTTGCATGTTGCCAGGATAGAAATGGTTCATGATGAGTTAAATTTTTTATTAAAAATAATGGGGTAACATTTTTATTCAAAAATTACAAGTTATTTTTGTTAGAACAACTATTAGTTTATTCTCTGACTACCTAATGTAAGTAGCCTGGAGTAAGAAGCCACAGGAAAAACCTGTGGAAGCTATGTTAAAATCTTTCAGGCTCACGGGGTGTTATTTATTACAATAAGACAGTGATTAACTGTGCCCCACTGGCCACTGAACTGATAAAGTAAGAGACTGACCCGGACTCAAAAGAAGTAAGGCAATAACCACAAGTTTCTGCTTTATATCAAGAGAATAAATGATCTAGGAGTTAGAATTCTAAAATTGTAGAATTGCAGGGCTATAAAGGACTTTGGAAATCATAACTCACATTTTACTGATAAAGAACTTGGGAAACAGTGAATAGCTGGCTGAAGGTCTCAGAAGAATCTGGTTCAGTATATTCATTAGGGTAAAACATATTCAAGTTCCTTGCTCATTTAAAAAAATTTTATGACCTTTGCTATATTCGGTTGTTTGAAAATAGGGAAGTATCAGTAAACTACATAAAATACTTAAAAAAAAATTTCTGTGGTATGGATTGTTCCTATCACATGAATAACTGTAGTGAGGAAAAAGAAAGAAAATTAAGGATGAAAGATTACATGTATCCGTACATGTAATGGCATGGCATAGAATTATAAATATGGATATACAATGAGTGCATATAAAACTTATAAAATTTGAATAAATTCAGTGGTTATACCAATGTCAATTTCCTGGTTTTCATTCATTTTCTATTATAGCTATTAAGATGTAGTCATTGGGGGAAACTGGGTGAAGGACCCCTTTATTATTTTTTCAACTTCTTGTGAATCCATAATTATTTCAAAATAAAAAGTTTAAAAGTTATGGACAGCTGATTTTTTTATCATAATTAAATATTTATAAACTATAGATAGTTAGAATTTAGTATAAAAATAATTATAGCATGTGATCCTAGTTTTAGTGCTCATCCATTTGCCAATTTCTTGTGTCTCCTTACCTGTGAACATCCCCAGAAACTCTCTTCTTGACACTGTACATTAGAAAACTGATTAATATTTATGGTTTCAGGAGCCAGCTTTTTGTTGAAGGCCCCCATATTGTTCTGTCTCATTTAAATTACATGTCTCATTTAAACTACAGATCTCTTAAGTGATTGTTCTTGCTAGAGCCTAGCATGGCATCTGACACCACGCAAGCTCCCAAGAAATATTAAATGAATGAATGAATAAATGACTTCTCAAACATAGGGTATTTGCACTTGGAAGTCCTATATTTTTTAAATGTACCAAAACAAAACTAATATTTTTTCCCACCATTCTACACAATCTGCTTACTCTGCTAATATCTGTTCTCCCATTTCTACTATTCTCCCATCCAACCAAGCTTTAAAAAGTTAAGCTGCCATTGATTCTTCCTTCTCCTATATTTACCAAATTATAGCTAAGCAGTTACCTCTTCTGTTCATTTTCCTCTCAACTATTCTTTATATTTGTCCCTTCATCTCTATTTTGTCTCTGTGGCTACATTATAAACCTCATTTTATTACTCAATGTTTCTAATTTTTCTCCCTGCTCATAGTCTTGATTCACTTTCAATCTATCTTACATGCTGCTGGCTGGTAAATTTGTCTAAACTACTAACACTAAGACTATAATGATCACAATAATTGGTACTGTTTATTGAATGCTCACTATTACAAGACATTGTGTTACTGTACATATATTATGTCATTTACTCTTTACAACCACCTATGAAGTAGTCATTATTTATCTCAGTTTTATAGATGAGAAAACTGAGAAGCCGAGAGATTGACAATGTGTCACATTGTTTAAGTAGCAGAGCTCAGATATGAACTCATATTAGCCTGGCTCCAATCACTCTGAAAACACCACTCTTCTAAGTATAAATACATCTTGTCCATTCATTGAAACATGCCCAGCAGAAGCTCAGCCTGGCAAAAATAAGGGCTGAATAAAGAGTTAAAGGAGCTGAACTCAGTAGGGTGGAAGAGGAAAGCAACTATGTCTCTTCTCCCCCTGCCCCTCAAGCTTGCACTGTCAATTTGTTCCAGCTCACATGCTCCACCTGCACTCCCTTAATATCTCAGGTAGATTTTACAGTTTTGTGCTGTATCTCAGGCAATAAATAAATAGTCTCTGTTTGGTCATTAGAGTCCAGTCCAGTGAAATAATCCAAACCTTAATTTCATTTCATTTACAACTTCTTTTCTTTCCCAGTTCAGTTTTGCTCCAGACCTGGAAGTCTACACTGGAGGAGGGAGAGAGCTGTGGTCCGCTACTTTTCTTCTTCTTAGTAGCCCTTCTCCCCCATCAGTTGCTGCTTTGGCCTTTTCAAAGTGTAAGAGGGAAGGAGGAAAGTGAAGATGAAGGCTATTATACCATATACTTGTGACTAGCACCGGTACCCTCAGAAGTGGTAAATAGTTTCTGCTGGCTAGATAGTAATTCTGAGAAGCTCTTGGAATTGTAGCAGTCCTCCTCTCACACTGCCACTTTGGATGGGGTCTATTTTGTGAGGCTACCGGGCTGGATGTCCCCACTGATGTCCATATCAAGTCCATAGCATGTTCCCCACTACCCTTCCCTCTCTTTGATCATAACACTCACATCTCATTCCAACCCCACTGATATTGCTCATTTTTGTTTCCCACCTTTTCTGCCAATATAAATGTAATTCCCAGCCAATATCAATACATACCTTTATTTTCTTGAAGCTTTTCCTGATGCCTCCTCCTACTAGAATGTTCCTAGTCAGAAGTCCTGAGCAATCTAGTCCATACCAAAAATAACGAACCAAAATCAACCAAAAATATCAGTTTTACTTAAGACTTTCTTGAATGAAACAGTGAAAATGCTTAATTTTTAAAAATATTGACCCTTGAGTATACATCATTTTGATATTCTGTGTAATTTAGTAGGAAGTATACATAACTCCTTTCTGCTGCATCCAGAAATACATGATTGCCTCAAGGAAACGCAATCTGTGTCTTTGAGCTGTGCGCTGAACTAGCAGCTTTTTTTTTTTTCATGGACTATCATTTTCACTTGAAAGAATGACTGACAAAGAAACTATGGTTATATAGAGTTGAGTGTTTGACAAGATATTTTCTCAAAAATGAAAGAAGTCTGTCATTTCAAGAAAGACAATTGGCAGTATTGCCAATGATAAGCTTTAGTTTTAAAGCAAAGATTAAAATTTAGGAAAACTTGCATCTGGCACCAGGGGCTTGACAACTTGTCATGGTTTTGTAGATATGCCTCCATATTCTTAGATGTAGCTCCCCTCAAGAGGTGGAGCTTAGTTGCCTTCCTCTTGAGTGTGGGCTGGACTATTTCTAGTGAGTACGTAGAATATGGCTGAAGTCATGAGCTGTCATATCAAGATTAGGTCATAAAATGACTGTGGCTTCAGTCTTGGGTGGGCTCTCTTCTCTCTCTCTCTCTTTCTGTCTCTCTCGTCATTCTCACTGCACAAGCTGCCAGGTTGTGAGAGAGCCCTGGGACAAGGAAGCCAGCTGCCACATCACAAGGAGACTCAAGCAGTCTTTGGAGAGCCCTGCACGGCAAGGAACTTAGGCTTGCAAGCAACCATGCGAGTCAGCTTGGAAATGGACCTTCTGAAGCCTGCCAAAGAGCACATAAGTGAGTTTGGAAGTAAGTGTCTCTTGCGTTGAGTCTTATCTGCAGCCCAGCTTGACCAAAAACTCTTGAAATACAATGAGCCAGAACCACACAGCTGGGGAAGCCAGGATGGCTCAGCGGGTTAAACGCTCACTTTGCAGCCCCGGCTATCAAGGATCAAATCCCGGTCCCGGCCCGTGCGGACCCATATGCTGAACTGGGGTGTGCTTCCCATGTAGGTGGCCCCCAGCCCAGTTCCTGCCCTGCACAGCCCCCACCCACCTGTGTGGAATGAAATCATGTCGAAAACTGATGAAGTTCAACTATGGAGACTGCTCTGGGCCCTTTCCCTTCTCTCTGTCTCTCTCTGTCTCTGTCAAAAATAATAAAAGAAATCTTTAAAAAAAAAAAAAAAAGAAGAACCACACAGCTAAGCCACTTGCTCCTGGATTCCTGCTCCACAGAAACCAACATAATAGAAATTTATTGTTTTAAGTTGCTAACTTTGGAGTAATTTGGTATGCAATAATAGATAACTAATACAACAGATTCCCCAAACTTAAAGACTTTTCTGATAAGAGCAAAGGTGATACTGACAAAAGTGTTTTTTGGTGTTTTTTTTTGGGGGGGGGGGCGCAGGGAGGTTGTATAATGAATCATGTCTATAGAAGATCTGAATAACTCAGAACCAATATTACCCAAATTATCAATGCATGATGTTACAAAATCATGTCTCAGTAAAAGATCCATTCAAACTGTAAGACAGACGAATAAATGCTAATTTAACAAGGTATATGGTTTCTACACTACAACTAATTTCTAAGAAACTTAGCACTTGTTGAATGCTGGTATGGGATCAAAGGAGAAGATCCACAGTTATCTAAGAAGACTATTAAAATATTCCTTTCTTTTATGACTACATATCTATGTAAGCCTGGCTTTTGTTCATGTATTTCAACCAAAACAACAACAGGTTAAATTCAGAAGTTGATATAAAAAAACAGATGTCTTTTATGAAGTGAGACATTAGAGAAATTTATAAAAAATAACATCACTCACATTTTTCATTTTGGAAAACATTATTTTTCATAGGAGATATTGTTATATTTTAATGAATTGTATTATATATTGCTGTGTAACAAATGAGCCCCAAATTGAGCAACGTAAAACAGGAAAAATGATTTCACCATTTGTGTGGGTCAGGACTTCTGGTGCAGCCTCCTCGAGTGGCTCTGGCTCAGGGACCCTCACATGCTCTAATTAAGGCGTCAGGATGGCTGCAGTCATCTTAAGGCTTTCCTGAGGGAGGGGCTGCTTCTCAGCTCACTCACCTGGTAATTGACAGGACCCAGTTCCTCACTGCTGTTAGTCGGAGATATAGATTCCTTGTCACATGGGTCTCTCCATAGAACAACTCACAACCTGCAGCTAGCTTCCCTTAGAGAGAGAGAGAGATGGAGAGAGGACTAGCATGACAGAAGCCACAGCCTTTTTGTAACCTAATCTTGAAAATGGCATCCCATCATTTCAGCTGTTCTAAGTTTGAAAGGAGTCAATAAATCCAGCCCACCCTCAAGGGGAGGGGATAGGACCCTTGGAGGCCATCTCAGAGGCTGCCTACCGTGTGAATTAATAAATAGGCCCCGGGGAGATACACTGATAGTGTCCCATCGCCAGTGTGAGTTGGGAGCCTCCACCTGGCACCTGGACCTAGACCAGCTCCAGGGACACTGCGGCCTCTTCCCAACCCCATACTTCCAGGAGAGCTGGTCCAAGGGAGGGTGGAGGCGGCACTCTGCTCCCCTCCAGACTCCCCACCCTGCAACCTCCATGGAGAGCAGCCTTATTTATTGAGAGAAAAAAGGGATCTTTCATCGTAATTTTTTTTAACTGGGGAAAGGTGAAAATTGAATCAATAGATTTTCAGCTATGACAACATTGCACTAGTAGCTTAAAAGTAAACCCTGTAGAATAAAGGTGCTTAGTTTTTAAAAACTTACCGATTCTGCCCCCAAAGTTAAGCAGTAATGATTTGAAGCAGCATATATCCCTGACTTCTTAGGTGTTTCTCATTTTCTCATAGGAGTTCTTCCTGGACATTCCAATTTAAAGAAGTGGCCCAGTCTTATCTATACATTGCTCTAGTTCATTTCCTTTGTAGCATTTATTACTCCATGGGGTGACCTCATGTGTTTGCTGTCTGTTCTCTCGCTATAAGGCAAGCTCCATGAGAACTATGATTCCCATCTGTTTTATTTACCACAGTCCCAGTTTCTCCCACAGTGCCTGACATGTTTATCAAATAAAATCTTTTCTGATTTTGGACAGACTTGGCACCCATTCTCTTGCTTGCATAGATAACATCCTCTTCAAGTCTGTGTTACTGCTTTGAAAATATTTTATTGTAATCGTCTATGAACGTATGTTTTATACATCGTGCTCTTTCATTTAAGATCAAGGACTTTTTTGTTCATTTTTGTATCCCACAGAGGTTGATTGAAAAGGTGAAAGTCATCCATAATCTAATTTCTGATAATCCATATCTTTCTAAAAACTTTTTAGACCATCTTATATAGAGCATTTCTCCTCAAGTTTCTCCCTGGTCTTGAAAGTCTCTCATTGCAACTAAGAGAGGCACTACGTGTGGTGAAAAGATTTCAAAATTTTGAAGAGAATGTAGATGAGAGTCGTTGCTCTGTCGCTTGCTGGTTTGGGGATACTGTCATCAGAGCCTGCTTTGTCATTTGTATATACAGGTATCTTTAAGTAGAATCTGAAAAAAAAAGTCTGCCTTTACTATATCGCTTTAAGAAACAACAAATAGTTCTTAGTTTTCCCAATCTTCTAACTGCCAGGATAACACATACTAGACATATGTAGCTCATTAAGTTTTATTGACGTTTTCATGTAAGAAAAATGGAGTAAAAACCACAAATTAGGCAGATACAATTTAAATCGTTGGCCAGGAAGATTTTATTTTAAAATGAAGGGCATTGTTATTAACATAAATGTTATCTGTAGTCTTCCCAATTTAGGAGTGTGAGCATTTTATTATAGTTTTAATATGTGAGGACTATATTTGTACAAAATAACTTAGAAATATCTAGGAGATCCCTTCTTGTTCTTTTGGCTAAGAATTCAAGTGTAGAAATAATTTATCTGAGAGGGTTGGTATTGGCTGAAAACGAATTGTCTTGTCTGGGCTCAACTTCAAAGAGGTGTCATCAACTTGCTGTCAAAGTGTTGGATCAAAAGACAGAGTGAAACGCATCTTTACTGTTTTCATTTTTAGCACTATTGAGTGCACATAACAATTATCTTTTTTATAATTATGTACAATTAAATAAAATAAACCATTTTCCTTTTCATTATGTTTGAACATTATTGGTTTGACCAAGGAGAGCTGCTTAAATATCTAGGCAATTAAGTCATACATTCTATGACTATAAGTGAAGGGACCAAAATACAAAATCTATATTTTTAGTCAGGTTGTACAGAGGTTACAGCATAAGTACATAAATCTAAGACTTCTAACCAAAGGACATAAAATATAAGGATTATGGATACTTAAATGTATTTAATATTGCCTTTCTTGAAGTGTTTCAATTATAGATTGCCTGTTTCCAAGGTAGTAGATTCTATCAGAAGATGTGTAGCTGATCACAAATCCTTAGTGGACAGTGATGCCTACAGATTTGATCAGCAAGATGTAAGAAAAGAAAGATTTTACTTAAAAATATAGATTTATAACAAAATTTTCTAAGGCTAAAATAAGATCTACTTTTTAATCAGAGGATTAATTTTATATCATAAATAGTAAATTTTTTCAAGTATTATAGAGAATGTAGTTGTGACATATGCACCTCCAGACTTGAGTTAGTGACTAATGAAAGAAATGGTTTTTGTAGTTTCACAGATAATAGCAAATAAGTAGTTTGAGTCTATTCCACTGGGTATATGCTCTAGAAGAGCAAGAGTTTTGTCTGTTTTTTTCGTTACTCAATCCCCAGGGCTGAACAGTGATGACACATAGTAGAAGCTCCATAACTATTGAATGAATGAAATAAATCCCCTTATTATTATACTGGAATAACCTTTAATAATAATTGTTCACTGAAGTTGTTACAGCAATTTGTTCAGCAGTTTATTTCATTTAATTTTATTAATATTGAGAACATACATGTATTTATAAATCACTGTCAGGCACAAAGAACTTAGTACATTGACATCAGTCCACATGGGTAAGTTTTAGAAAAAATATGTTACCATTATCTCCAAGATCCTCATGTGCCCTTGCCCAATCCCATCTCTTCATCCCTCCCTCAGAGGTAGCAACCACTATCCTGAATTTTAGGTTTGTAGTTTTACCACATACAGGAGTTTGACTCTATATAGAAGGTGCCAAAAAATACACACTTTAAGAAAGGAAAAAACTATATTAAACTTGTAATACTCAATATATACCAATAATAAAAGATGAATACAAGTCAAATTTGACTTCTGCAGTTATAAGAGGTGCTCACAGTTGTAACATCAGTAGTTACTGAACTACTGCCTGAGCAACGCTGACCAAAGCGGTCATTTGTATGACTGCACAGGCTGTCTCAATTTACCACACGTCTCAAACTTATCATGACTATATGCAATTGTTACGCGTGTTGGAGGTTCTAGTGCATACTCACGTTTCCATTGTTGCACTTCCACAGCCTACTCAAACTTCAAATACCACTTCAAAATGTTCTTGTGCTCCTTAAATGACAACTGTGTTTCTGCCATTTTCTTTGACTGCCCTCCCTGTTGCACAGTGACGTTAACATTCATTTAATTAATACCATCTTGAGCCAATGTCACATTACACATTGCTACCATAATTTAATGCAATTTCAAAATTACACAGATTACATCTCTTAAATTGTGTATACTTTTTTTGGCATCCCCACTATATTGCTCAATTGTGAATGTTTTTGAACTTTATATTAATGAAATCTTGCTGTGCTTTATTTTTCTGTATCTTGTTCTCATTCAAAATTATTACATTCCTGAGATTTACTCATGATGTTGCATGTAGCTATGAGTCATTTTTACTTCTATGTAGTAGCCATTTTGGATATGTTATTTGTTTGTTTATTCTATAGTTGATGAATGTTTGGGTTGCTTGCAATTTCTTTATTATACTTAGTGCAACAGGGACCATTCTAGTATATATCTCTAGTACATTTTAGTCCATGTCTAGTATATGTGTAAGTGGGGATATTTCTAGAATTGGAATTGGTGGTCATTGCTATACACATCTTTAATCATAATGATATACTAAATATTTTTCAAAGTATGTATGCCAGCTTACATTCTTACTACCAGTATATGAGAATTTCTGAGTTCCATATTCTTGGTATTGTGTCACTTGACACAATATGAAAACAATGAGAAATGCAAGTAAAACTTGATGAAAATACAATTTGTGAAAGATTTTAACATTTCTTTTTCGGTAATAGAGTTAATAGGCAATAGTGTGGACTATAAAAGAATTAAATGATACAATCAACAAACTCAGTTTATTGAATTTTTACATTTGTTGACTAAATATATGTTTCCCTGTAGGACTGAAGACATTTATTAAAATTTAGTCATGTAGTTGGCACAAAGGAAACCTTAAAATCAGAAAAGTCGATATTTTAAGGCCATATTCTCTGATTTAAAAGCCAGCCAAGTAGAAATAAGTAATAATAAATGATCAAATCTTAGTTACTTGGAAATTACAAGACATAATTATGATAGCTCTTGGAGCAAAGAGGAAATCAAAGGAAGCACTGAAAATACCTCTTCTTTCAAAAACAAATGGGATAAAATGAAAGACACATTCAGAGTATTTTCATTGTTAAAGAAGATAGACTAAACCAAGGAAATTTTGCACTTATTTTAAATTCATCCTGAGCATGGATTAAAGAAAGGAAAATGAAAAATCTAACAATTAGAAATAATATAGATCCAGAAAATTAAAATAATTACATGCAATTCTGTGACAACATAATTGAAAATCTTATATATGAGCGTTTCCTAATAATATATAAATGATCAAAACTACCCAAGAAGAAGAAAAATTTAATATACAAATGGACATACATGAAATTTAAACATTGGTAAATATAGCTTTTCAAAAATATCAGAATGAAATAGTTCCACAACTAAGTTTTTGCTAGCATTAAAAAAAGAAGATAAAGAATCTTGATGTATGTAAAATATACCTTTGTTTTAAACAAGAAAAGCCAAAGAAAGAAAAAGAAATTATAAATAATTAAAATAGTGTTACGGACACTTCTGTAAGATTTAAACCTTCTCAATTCATATGCACATAAATTTAATACTAACCTGTTCAGTACAAAAAGGAAAGCAATGAACCAATCTCACTTACGAATAGAGTTGAAAAAAGTTTAAATGAAATGTTAGTGGTGAAGTTTAGTAAAATAGCAAAGAAATAATACACTATAATCAAGTACAAATTCTTTTTTGAGGAATACTATGATGTTTGCAATATCAGGAAAATTAGTAGATAATTTAATATGTCAACAAATTGAGGGGGAAAGTGATCATAGCCATAGATTATGAAATCGAAGTTGATAAAATTCAACAACCGTTCCCAATAAAAATAAGTGAAACCGAATGGAAATACAAGGAACTAAATATGATTAAGGTTGTTTAGAATAATATTTGCTGTTAGTTTTTGGCAAGCAGTAGAATATTGAAGCCATTTTAGTTGAAATCAGGAACAAGATAAGCAATTCTGCTGCAGTCATTGTTATTCAGCTTTGTTTTGGAAATCCTCGTAAATGCAGTTAAATATGATAATGAAATGATTGGTAGGGGCATGGAAAGAAGAGATAAAAAATTATCTTTTCCTCCCTGATGATGCTGAATATGTAGAAAATCCAAGAGGGGGAAACATATAACAAACAAGTTTGACTTTCTCCGTTTCCTACCTACTAACCAAACCTTGGCAATTCCCAAACCTGAGTAGCAATTCTGATGTTGCTAACTCTGTCCCCTGTGTGGGCTGTCACTTTATTATAACTATGTGAAGACTCTATCTGGCTTTTTAGGTCTACTCTATAGTAACGGTACCCAAATGGAATTGTAGAATAGTAGTTAAAGAATTTTTAAGAAGAGAGAAAATATTATAAATGTACCTATCTGTTTTGAAACATCTTTGAAAATTTTGTATTTATAAGATATGTAGCAAATATTTATTTTTTGTTTTAAAAAAGATGATTATTTACCTTACATAAAAATTTTATACAGGATTACTTTTAAATAATAAATTATCATACTACATTTCAAGTGATTCAATTTATAGCCATCCTCAGATTCTTATTAGAATTTATTTTGTAAGTATGGAGCACTCTATTATGAGCTGAAAAGAATAACAATAAATAAAGAAGATAATCATTGACATTTTGTCTTTTTCTAAAATATCCTAAGATGCACAAGCATATACATATAATGAAATAAAAACCAAATATTACCATATATGGTCACAAATGTAAAAGAAGTGTGGCAGGGTAGGCTGTTTTTTACTTTATATCCTCCCTCCCCTCACCCCCACCTGTCTTTTTTCATCACTCCCCTTCTAAGGAGTCATTAAAAAAAAGACAAAAAGAACTTTGTTAGCATAACACACATAAATCAGGTTATAAGTGTGGGATATATTAGGATGAGAAATGTTTTTCTTATAGATCTGTTAATTTTATAGGATGCCTATGAAGAGGAGAACTGATGAAAATAGAAGAAACCTGGGTGAAACCAGTGGGAGCTAGAACACTGAGGGGTGGGCAGATGGACAAAAAGAATGGGGCTGGAGGGATAAGTGGAGAACAGGGACGAAGATGAGAAAGAGGTGGTACCACTAGGTGTTCCTCTGAGGTAGACTGATAGCCAAGTAACTTGTTAGGATAAATAAAGGTTTTTCTTTTCTTGTAGATTCCCAGTTTGTGTGTTCATTACTGTCGAATATGATTTTCTTTCTGGCAATGGATAGCGTTTTCCAAATATTAAGGCCATCATTATCTTAATCATTAGGGTCATGATGGAGGAAAGCAGGTTCTGTTAGGGTTGGAAGAGGTGGTTGTGTTATGAGGGAGAGAGCTCTTAGGCAGATGAGGGCGTACGTAGCACAGTGTGAAAGTCAGGAATCTGTCAGGCTTCATATGCTAGAAGAGTCCTCTGGTGAACATTTCTCTTAAACAAATAGACCTCTAGCAGCCAGTTGTATGCCTGCTAAAGAAAACTGTATGGCTACAATTAAATATAAAGTCTTCAAATGAAAATGGGATCTGAGTGAACCAACTCAATCAACTCACCCACACTAAAATATAACTAGTTAGTCAATCAAGTCTATATGATCTGCAGTTCTGCCCAGAGTTGATAAGGGGAAAATAATGGTCCTCTGAAGTGGGAGAGTACTGGGAAAGAAAAAAAGGTTGAGATTTTTAAAGAAGATGAACCAAAGACTTCACAATTTTGCCTGGGTTTGACCTCGTGATCCTCATTTGGGTAAGAAAAAGCAATCTGTTCAGAATTCTTTCTGAATTAACTGCTGGTGTTTCTTGGCATCATTATGTGAAGCATTTCTTTTAAAACATATGCCAACTTCTTTTCAAAGGGAGGTTTGTTCTCAGACGATCCATTAATTGAGGTATCACTGCAAAAATTGGGACAACATTCAATTTATATTGTAGCACTTCTTAGTGTGGTTCATTTTTCAATCCCCTTTCTCCTCCCCTTGTGCCACCCAATACCCTTCTTCTCACTGCCGGGGTGATTTCAGAAGATTCTGTAACAAGTTCTCAGAGGCCCATTGTGCAGTAACAAAGACTTCCGGCAGGGAGCTGCAGGTTCCGTCCTTGCCTGTGTTCCTGAGTGGAAGGCTGTCCCCATCCCTCACTAATGGAAGAGAAGGACAAGCATTGCCCAGGCCTGCAAGCTTGCCAAGCAAGAACTCATTATGCCAATCAAACCTGTTGGCTGGATATGCGGGCAGGTGTTGAAGAACTTTTCTGGAAGAAGTACATACAATCTTGTTGTAAAGGGAACATGGGGGTGGGAAACTGGGAATCAAGTTCCCTAGGATTTGCTTGCTTTTCCAGTCACCTCAGCAGTGGGCCCTGTGGTCCATGTTCATTTGAATTGTGGTTGTGGGAAGTTTTCAGTTAAAGCATTTTTTTTTTTTTCTAATTTCTTTTTGTCTTAGTTGAGGGAATCCAGAAAGCAATTATGGACCTTATAGAGGAGTTTAAAGATGACGTCCCTACCATCCTAAGATTATCACAATCTAAACAGGTAATATGATTTCATAACATTGAAAAGGATTATAAAAAGTCTATTGTATTTTTAGTATCATACCAATTATTGAATGCTTGATTTTGAGATCAGTGTTTGAAGTTTAGGAAAACATTCATTTCACTTGAGAAAAAGAAAATTCAATTCTTACTTATTGGGAGAGATTGGGGACAAGGAAGTAAAGTAGACAAATAAAGTTTAAACACAGTCACTGAGGATGCCGGGATGGCTCAACAGGTTGAGCACTTGCCTTGCAACCATGAGGTCTGGGGATCGAATCGTGGCCCCAGCCCATGCAAACCCATATGCTGAACTGTGGTGTGCAACTGGTAGCTGCCTGGACAGAGGCAAAGGTTCTTGCCTTCCATGAGGGAGACCACCAGTTCTGTTCTACCCTGTGCTGCCCACATCCACTTGTATGGAATGAAACTATGTCAAAAAACTAATGATGTACAACTATGGAGACTGCTCTGGGCCCTCCTCCCCTTCTCGCTCGCTCTCTCTGTCTGTCCCTCTCCTTCTCTCTCACCTTCTCTCAAACAATGATATAAATCTAAAATTAAATTAAATTAAATTAAATTAAAAAGACAGTTGGAAATCTAGAGCTCTCTCATAGCCTCAATTGCAAGGTAATTTACTTAAGAGTTGCTTAATGTAAAATTAGAAATATATTGTTAAATATATTAAATATATTTTAATTAAAATTCATGGCAATTAAATTAGTAAAAAAACATAACTGACATTAATTACAATAATGGAAAGATAAGTATTGTATGGGTATATGTTTTAGTTTGGAAAGAAAACAGTGATATACATGCAAATTTACCAAAGCATATATACAAAGCATACATTTTAAATGCCTGTTCTAAAAAGGAGTTGAGACATAAACTACAGTAGATTCTCCATTAACTGGAACTCACACAACTGGCAATGACAGTTGCTTGAAATTTTGCCAATTGCTTAGGTTCTGGTTAGCAGAAAGGCTACTTAATTTATCTGGCATATACCAATTCTCATGGGTGCCAGTTAACTGAAAGTCTACTGTACTGGGATTGGAAGAGAGGTTAGGCAGAGAATTTTGAAGAGACATATGGTCAGGAAAAAGTGATATCTTGTTTGAGGGGACACATGTAACCTAATTTTCTCAAAAGTACACAGTTCTAAATGGAAAAGTGTTGTTTCAGTCATTTTGACCACAGTTGGAATGGCATATGTTGTAAAGTTACATGGTATGGCAACAAGCCAAAAAGTCATTGCATTTTTTTAATGAGTAAATGAAAGAAGATTTTTTTTTTATGGAAAACAAAAACTTGTTTGTTCAATTTTGTCCGATTACCTTTTTCCATCTTTCAGGCAACTTAAAATAATTCCTCTCTCAAAAAATTTTCTATCCTTTTCAGCAAAAAACTGTTCTAAGAACGATTTGATATCTTCATCAATGGTAATCATTTTACCATTCAAAGCATTTTGCAAAGAATGAAACAAATGGTAGTCTGATGGTGCAATGCCTGGCAAATATGGTGGGTGTGGTAGCAAATCCCATCTAAGCTCCAACAACTTTTGAGGAGTGACCAAACTTGTACATGGGTTAACGTTATTGTGGAGGAAGTCAACACCTCTGTGATTCACCAATTCTGGATACTTCTGTTCGATGGCATCATTTAATTTATCCAATTAACAATAGTACACATCCAAATTAATCATTTGGTTCCAGAGAAGCAGCTCCAAATACACAACACCTTTGAAATCCCACAGATTGACAGCATAATCTTTCTTTGATGAATATCTGCTTTTAAAGTGCTTTGCCCCACTATCTTGTTCATTATATGTTGTTGTAAATAATTCATTTTTCATTGCCTGCTATCATATATTTTAAAAATGGACTGATTTTTTCATGTTTCAAGAGTGAATTGGAAATATTAATGCACTTAGTAAAATGAATTTCTTTGAGTTCATGTGGTACCCAAATATCAATATCCCTGTTGTTTTAAATCGTTTTCGATGCTCAATACCTATATGATAAGATTCTCAGCAGTCTTGAGTGTCATTAAATGCAGATTAGTTTCAATGACTGCCTTTATTTTCTCATCATCAACTTTGATTGGCCTTCCTGAGTATGGTGCATCATTGACATCAAAATTCCAGAATGGAATTTTAGAAAATCAATTCTGACACTGGCATAGTTTTAAAACATCTTCACCATACACATCACATACATTTTTATGAGCTTGCACAGCTTTTTAATTTTTTTCTTTTTGGAAATAATAAAGTGAAATATGATGAAAATGTTTCTTTTTTTCATTTTGAAATTGGTGCCAAGCAAACAATTGCTAATAAATTGTGCACTTTCTTTTTCTAAAACAAGCTTTGTCAGCTGTTAAGTAACAATGAATTCATGGGTTAGAATGAAGTTAGTTACGTTTTAAGATACATAAACCTACCTAACTATTAGCATAAACGCATTGACTTTTTGGCCAACCTAATATTTTTCCAGATACCAGATTTTTGACAGTGTCAAAGAAGAGGAACCTGGAAGTAAACAAAAAGGCACACTGAGTAACATAGTAATCATAAAGTCTGTATATTTCATTCAAAAGAAGAGGCATTAGAGCTACCTTTTATTATTCAGACAACCAGGCATCAGACATTTACTAAATACTATTGCCTGGGACTGGGAAGAGGGATACAGAGATAAACATGATAATATTCCTCCAGGCAATGAGCTTAATCTAATCGAGACAGAGTTGTAAACAAGTAATTACACTGGAATATGATCAGATGCATACCCTATTTAGAGGAATGAATGACTACCAGAATGGGCAGAGAAAGCTACATGGAGAAAGACTTACATTGAGTTTCAAAGGATAAATTGGAATTTTTTTTTTTTAATATTTTTATTTTTTTATTTTTTTATTTTATTTTTGACAGAAAGAGAGAGAGAGAGAGAGACAGAGACAGCTAGAGAACTGAACTGCGGGAACTCCCCAGTTCAGCATATGGGTCCACCTGGGCCGGAGCCGGGATTCAATCCTCAGTCCTTGGGGCTTCAAAGTGAGCGCTTAACCCGCTGAGTCATCCCGGCTTTCCCTGGAATTTTCAAGGTGAAGAAAGAGAAAATATAAGTGGGGAGGAGCAGAGAAGAATATTCCAAAGGAAGCAGTGTCAGTGAGGTCAAAAAAGAATGCAACAGCATGTTCCCGGAATGCTACGTAAATCTGAATGAATGGCATGGATGTTGAATCGAAACTTTGGGGAAGGATAAACTGAAGTGTAGGCATATGCACAGTGGTAAGGTGGCATCCCGCTGGTGGTCCTCTAAGTAGAACAGAGTAAGGCTCGAAAGCTCCAGAGGGCAAACTGGATTTTATAATTCCATATCTTCGACTCAGTATATAGTAGCTTCCCCTCTTTGCATTTTTCTGGCCTTGGTATATAAAGTCTTTTGAAACACTGGAGACTTACTTTTCTTATCTGTGCTCTGGAGTATTAGATCCTAGACCATGCTTGGTCTAAGATGTAAAATGGTTAAGACTGGTATAGTAGTGGCAGTAATTATTGAGAGAGCCTCAAAGTGAGTCATAGGAAACCAGAGACAGGCCTCAAAAGCCCCATTGCCCCTTCCAGTTGTGCTTCTCCCACCATTGCCAATATTAAAGAAACAGGTTTTACTTAATCAAAGAAGTTGCAACTTTCTTTACAACCCCCTTCATCTCTTCCTACCCTTTGCATAGTCTCATTATCACTAGAGTTATAGCACGTTTTCTGGTGAAATAGATCGATACTCTGATCCACAAAGAACTCTTAAGTTCCTATTTCCAACTCATTGAATATTAATACTTATAAGAAATTTACCCCACTCAGAAAAATATGAACATACTTAAAAGGTACTACATTTCTCATTTTCAAAACACTTAACATTGCCCCCTCCCCCCACCCCCACCATTTGCTTTGAAGAATGTGTTGCTGAGATTGGCAGGAAGCCTGAGTAGTTAGGGGATATTGTAACACATTAAAGTTATTTGCTCCTCAAAAGTAAATTATCGGGGAAGCCGGGATGGCTCAGTGGGTTATGCACTCACTTTGCAGCCCTGGGGACTGAGGATCGAATCCCGGCCCCGGCCCATGCGGACCCACATGCTGAACTGGGGAGTGCCCCCAGTTCAGTTCTCACTGGGGCGAGACCCTGGCCCAGTTCCTGCCCTGTGCAGCCCCACCCACCTGTGAAATGAAATTATGTAGAAAAACCAATGATGTGCAACCATGGAGACTGTTCTGGGCCCTCCTCCTTCTCTCTGTCTCTGTCTCTGTATCTCTCTCTCTCTCTCTCTCTGTCAAAAACAATAAATAAATCTTTAAAAAAATGAAAAAGAAAAAGTAAATTATCCAGAAAACAATGCTAATACTTCATTGTTAACTAGATTATTTTTGACAGGTCAGATTGTAAATGCTGCAAATTTTATTACAATTATGGCTCATAGTTCTGAAACATACTGAAAGGAATGGTTTTAAGAATAATTAGAGGGTTTTATTAATTGGGTTATATTTTATATCTCTCAATTTTGTGATTAGTATTGAAATATTTCTTAAGTTATTATTTTAGGCATTTATTTGTTTAGGAAAAAGCCATCTTGCTGTCCTGGAGGGGAAAAAAAAGGGATTTGAAGAAAGTGATGGCAAAATTTTTATACAAGAATTTACCCAGAGTAATGGTTATTACATAGTTCTTTATGGCTAAAGATTTTGAAGAAAAACATTGGGGGGGGGCGGGTACTGAGGAAAGTTAATTTTAGAATCTTGGCTTGAGGTTATGGCTTCTGAGGTCCTGTGCTCTCCACTTCCTCCTTCTCAGACCCAGACTCCAACACCCTCAATATCTACTTCCTTTAGTAAAACGTATCGTTTAAGGTTTACAATTGCAATTCCAAATGATTTGCATATGAGAATATGAGAACTTAAATAGTAAACCTTTAAGTTTGAACAAATGAAAAATGCATACTACAATTGGAGAATTAAAAAAAATTAATTCATATGATCTTTAATAGAATGAGAGAAATATTTTATGATAGAGTCAGTTTTTGCAGGGTTTAATTATGAAAGGTGATTATGTGTTTTATTCTGTAGTTACATTGCACTTAACTGTATACTCTAAGATTGGGAATGGTAGATAGAGCATGTTAGAATCCATGCAAAATTTGGAATTTACACCTATAGATGTATTTTTCAATTCTCTCAACATGTGAGACAAAAACTGCTGCTGGGGATGCATCAGTGATGTCTGAAAATTACTTGTATTGGTATTGGGGTTTCTAAATATGAGAGTAGGACTGTAAGTAGAGTGTTTTGTAATTCAACTATATTTTTGCTCTTGATGAGTTGTTTCTTGTGGGGAACTATCATTTTTGTGAAAATTGCAGAGCACATTGTGCACTGAAAACTTTTTAGGCAGTTTCTAATTTAATATTTGATATCTTTCTCAATATTAACTTGTTATAATTTCCTAATACTCCTCATTTATTCATTTTAGCATACATGTATAGAGCACCTACTATGTACCAGATACTATTTTGGCACTGGGGCAAAATGAGCAAGCCAAACAGATATAAAACACTGTCATAGAACTTAAATCCTATTGAAGAAGAAAAACAATATACAAGGAACATAAAATACATATTATGTTAATGGTAGGTCTTAAGAAGAAGAAGAAATATAGCAGAGAAGGGATATGGAAGTCTAGGGGTAGGGAGAACAGTTGATGGTTAAGATTCAAGAGAATCTTAGTGAGAAAGTAATTTTTGAGTTAAGGCTTGAAGGAAGTGAGAGAGTAAACCTTGGTATCCTTGAGGGACCGAATGGCATAGCTAGGACAAAATCCCTGATATGGAAGTATACCTACCAAGTTCACCAAATGAGGAGAGAAAAGGAGAGAACAAGATGAGGAGGCCATAGAGGTAAAGAAGGAACAAATGTGGTAGGTAGGGCTTTGTAGACTGCTGTTTGTATTTACTTTGGCTTTTATAGGGAGTACACCAGGAAGCCATGGGGAGCTAGAGCAGAAAAGCAGGCTAGGAGCTGACATAAGTTCAAATTGCATCTCTCTGGCCAGTGTATTGAGGAAAAGAATGAAAATAGGCAAGGGTAGAAGCAGGGAGACCTTTGCAGAGGTTAATTTACTAGTCAGGAGAAGAGACAATGGTGGTATATAAATATAATGGATTGCGCTTTGGTACTGAGACAGTGTGAAGTGGTCAAATTCTGGGACTATTCAGAGAAAGAATTGAATATTTGCTGACAGGCTGGTATTATAGATGTAGGATTGTAAAAAGCTGATGTAATAGAAATTGGAGTTCAGCATTAAAACTGCTGATGAAAGAGAAACGGGCATGTCTCCAGAAAAGAAAAAAAAAGAAAGAAAGAAAGAAAGGGAATGCAGGAGATATATTCAAAAAATGGAGCTTAACTAGAGAAACCTGAAGCAGAATTTTTGAACCAATCTGATTAACTGGTGCTAAATTTCTTTTGGTAAATAGTCTGTAAGTAACTTTGTGTGTCTCTGAGGTGTTAGTGGTAGTTGGAAATTGGAATTCCTTTCCTGACATTTGGTGATGTGCTCAGATGATGATGATGCCAAAAAGAATACCTAAACTTGTACATCTTGCAACCTATTTGAGGATTAGACCAAGGGTAAAAAATAAATTGAGGGAAAAGAAATGAAGACTTCTTAATTTGGGGTCAACATTTAAATTTACACACAGGGTTGGGTAAGAAAATATATAGCATAGATAATAGACAAAAAGAAAAAACTGTTAGCTCAAAAAAGTGTGTGTGTGTGGGGGGGATAGATTATTTAAAATTTTTCTAGAGCTAATTAAAAAGTAACTAATTGGAGTCATCATCATAAACTGGTGAGTTTTGTTTTTTGGTTTTTTTTTTAAAGAATGTCTGATTCTGCATCTAAAAGAATGTAAGCAGCCTGTTCTCTGTTGTCATTTTCATATTCCTAGGAACATGTAGAACCACTGAACATGTACCTCAGTGCCCAGATTTGGTTTGTAATACTGTTCTTCTTAAAAGAAGTAATTGTCTTCTTGGAAACAAGTTGATTCCATGTTTTGTGACAGGGAAAACAAAGGTGATCAGAAACATTTTGTTGTCAGAAATAATAATTCTTTCAGAGGTATCTAGGAAAGTATCAAAAAAAAAAGGAAGACATTTCAAAAACCATGAAGGAAACAGTCAAGTTGTAACCATTTGAGCTTTAAAGGAAACAATGAAGACGATAATTAGGAACAGGTTAAGTCTGCTGGAAAAAGCCATGAATTCATGTTGAGACTAAAATGAGAAATTTAACACAAAGTGTGCTGAAGTTTATTGTAAGGCACACTTGAATTTTTAACAATATTGTTTACATAATAAATATTATATTTTGCTCAACACAAATTATGTGAACCCTGCAGGAGAGTTTTGATGAACAGATTATCCATTACAAATAAGCTTATTTTTCTGCAGAGATAAAAATTTAGACAATTTTGTAAAAGGGGAAAGTTGAATGGTTAAAACTAAAGTGAGTGTTTGGGGAGAATTAATCAAGATTGGCTAATAGAAATACATGTGTGAAGTCAGTGAGTGAATCCAGGCCAACATGCACAGATCACCAAGATTTTGTAAAGAAACTTATGAAATAAGAAGTGGGAACTACACACCCTTAATGTTTTGCAACTGCAAAAATGAAGGGTCCCTAAAACACTGAATGGCCACATACATAGGTCCCAGTAAAGGTGGAATTGCAAGTATCTCATTTCTGTCTGCCCTGGCAATATGGCCTTCACCTTATGATTATAAATTATAATAAGAGGAAGCACCATAAATTGTAATCGGAAGTAAAACTGAGCTTTAGCTGCTCTACCTTGAGGAGGAGTTGGGAGGAAGTCAGTGTGGGACTGGGTGACTCCTTCCTCCGCTCTCAAATTCTTATGGCTGGACTAATAATAAAATTGGCACAAGACCAAATTAACAGAGAAAAACCAATTCATTGTGTGCACACAGGAGATTATCAATGATACCCAGAGAAATGATCAAAGCAGGCAGTTTTTTATACCTTTTAGACAAAGAAACAATAAATTAGTGAGGAGTTAATAAGATAAACTTAGATGTGGGTGTTCCTTATTCAGGAATCTAAGCAAAGTTTGAACTTGGATAGTAAATTAGTAATAAAAAAAAAAAAGGAAAATAACAACAACAAAAAACAAAGTCTATTTACACACAATTTTCAGCCCTGCATTCCCTAACTGTGGTGATGAGGACGTCAATCTTGTTAGACTGCAGGTGCCAGGAGAGCACCTTTCACAAAGGAGATTTATCTTCTAGTTTCCAGGGGGCAAAGAGAGTGGTCAGAGTTGTTCTTGCACTGGCAATTAAGTAACTTTAATTCAAAGTAATGAGTATGCCATTGTGGAATATTTTGGAGTGTCCTGTCTTGGACTCTGATAGCAACAAAGCATTAAGTAAGGTCACAAGAGAAATTAAATCTGTATGTGCAGGAGCTTTGGAATCTGCAGACAATGTTGTTTCTCTCCTCAGTATGCTCACAGCCAAGGTAGATAATACTATCGGGTGATGACACCTCGTGTCATTTAGCTTGCTCCACCCACCCTATGACTGCTTGTAAGGATTGCTCTGTTCTAAAGTGGCTTGGAATTATAGCAAGTGCAGCAGCTCACAGTCCAGATTGCATTCTCTACAGTTTGTATTGACTAGGAGAGTTAAGGCCATACATGGACTAATACAACTTTTTCAGTCAAGTTAACAGATTAAACCACAACAAGACACTAGAGGCTGCAGAAATACATCCTCAGTGACAGGCTAGAATGGCTTTTGTTTATGTCCAGTGGCAAGGGCTGAATAGTAAGAGAAGTATTGAACTTGGATGACAAAAATAACAATAATGAAATTATTACTTCAGAATAAAAGTTGAGGCATTTTAAATAAATAGACAGCCTGTTAGCTGTTAGACAAATATATGATTTTCACTGTAGACCAAAAAAATCCATATAAAAGATGTTTTCTACTTTACTCTTTTGACATAATAAATAGAGATTCAAAGTTGCTTATACTGAAAAGCCAGAAAAGCTCATAGCATTGCTTAAATTAATAATGGAAACTATGCTTGTCTGTTGCCTGGAATGCAGTCTAACCACATTGTAAGTGATTTCCATGTGACTCACTTTCTGGTAGAGCAGAGAAATAATTACATTTTATATGTCTTGGTGATGCCACTTTTTTTTTTCAATCAGAAGGCTCATAGAAGCTTTGAAGTTTTTAGAAGTAAAATGTTCCTAAGCTTGTTGATTAGCATGTAGGGTATTTGTTTTGTTTTTGTTTAAATTGAATAGTCCATTATGTATGTATGCTATATTTTATAATTTAAATATTATAAAGTAAACTGGAAAAATATTTGTAAGTTTTGAATAAGAATGATTGGTTGAATAATTCAGTCCATGAATAATATTAGAATTAGAATTGTTTATTTTTGAAAGAGTTCTTTAAAAAAAATCAATGCAAAAAAAATTAATAAACGCAGAGAGGAAAATGAAAAATTTACATCTTTAGGCTAGTAACTTAAATTCCAGGTATTTATCCTAAGGAAAACTTCATATATTTATATAAAGATTTAAGTACACTGAGGGGGTTCAATGTGTTGTAGGAAGGGTGTGACATAATCATTGGATACAGTATATTCATGGAGTTATGCACAGTGTACAGTTCTGTGGTCCTCAATCTCTGCCTGAAGTAGATTTTAATAATTCACTGGAGAATCACACATCAGTAACTTTTTGAAGGCATGTTTTCCAGAAAAGAGAACCCCGGCAAGAAACATCCAAAACCAGAATGGCTGTCACTTTAGCCAAGATCAACCGAGGAACATTAATTCAAGGGTTAAGCAGCATATCCAGATCCTCCAAATCAGTGGCCGCACTTCTACAGCCTCAACTTGTTTGTAGACTTTTAGAGTTAAGGGACCTATCTCATCGTCTCTTGAGGGAAGTTAATGCTCCAAAACAACCCTTCTATAACATCCAGGTAAGTGAATGTTGAATTCGCACAAGATATAGACTCTTTTAATAGAAACAATTTTGAAATTGCAAGATTTGAAAAATGAAAAAATAGCACATTAGGTTGTCCTACATGTAAAACAGGAATACGGTAGTTGGATAAGAGAAATGAATTGCTGGGCCTTTTCCCAATATAGTATATTCTCTGGTTTAAATAAATCTGAAAGAGGAAGTAATGTAGACTTTTTCTACCTTGTTATTTGACTGAACTAAATGAAACTGTCAATTTCAAGTCATTCAGCCTAAATATAAGCATACAAATTACCACTTATGTCATACCTAAAACCCTACAACAAACCTCAAAAATTATTGTTTTGTTCCTTTTTCCCCCCTAACTTATGTTTTCCAAGATAATTCTTGATTGAAATGACATATTGAGTATATTTAACTATGAACTCATTTCAATAGACCCATCAACATCCAGGTATATTTCACATTACATGCTCTACATTTTTTCATTGAGGCTCTGATAAAGGACAATAGCTCAACACTTTTTCAGGACCAATTTTTTCCCCGCTAAACTTATGTCACAGAACTCTGGTTTTTTCATTCTGGACATTCTAAATGTTTGTTACAAAAGATTAGGAATCTTGCAAGTCTGGAATCTATACCCCAAAGTGAAATCAGTTTTAACTCTTCTGTTGAAGGGAGAGAAAACCTGGCTCAAACTGAGTAAAGCCCAAAGGAGACGTATTAGTTCATGTAGTTGAGCAGTACAGACTTGGCAAGGTTTCAGTATCACTGGATACAGGTACTCAAATGATGCCTTCAGGATTGTTTCTCTCTTTCTCTCCACCTCCTGGCTCTGCGTTCTCTGTGTTGATTCCATTCTTAGACTGCCTTTTCTCTACTGATCAGAAAATGATTCACAGCTCTTCCAGGGCTTCATCTTTCCAGGTTCAAGTACAGCAGAAAAGAGAGTCCTGAGCCCAGCATTCCTGGCCCAGTCCTGAGGTTCACTCTGAGATAATGGCTTACCTCTAAACGGGGGAAATGGGATGCACTGATTGGCCTATAGGGCTCAATTACCTGCTTTGTCCCTAGCACAGAGGTTAGAGCCCCATCTAGACCACATGACCTGAGGATGGGGAAAGGATGAATTCTCAAACAGAAGTCTGAGTGGTTTCAAGGAGATGAGAAAATGGATGATTGATGGCTAAAATCAACAAAGTGTTCATTACATAGGAATCTTTCTTTAGTCAAAGATTTTAACATTCCCAGAAATCATCAGATGTTTCAACTATGAACTGCCTGAGACAGCATTTATAAAAGGCACTCTTGTAATATCTGATATTTGAGAAAGTAAAAAAATGGTTTGTGTTTGTTAACCACTGGGTTCTCTAAGCCAGGGCTGGGCAAGACATTTTGGGGTGACCACATGAATAACAAAATAGTTAGTGGACTGCAAGACTTGGAGAAGTAGCCCTTACCCTGAAAAAGTTTGCCTAGGCCTGCTCTAAGCACTTATTCCTGTACCTTTAGACCATAAAAAGTATTACCTTGAACTCGCACTGAAATATCTTTCTGAATCTAATGTTTTGCTCCGTGTTTCTTTCCTAGCATTATTATACCCACAGCTTTTACAGAGGATTGATATCCTTTAAGGCTATTTCTGTAGTTAATAAGAAATCATATTTAAGTCCATCGTATTACTCAGTCTTTTTTGTCTTCCTTGCTAAGTCAATACTGTGAAAGATCTGAGATTTTATACTATTTACAAACTAACAAATTAGCCTACCACAGTCTACAAATACACACATACACACACGTACCTGACCCTTGAAGCAGAGACACAGATTATTCACAGCAAAAACGGCAACCAGAGCAATACCTGGTGTCAATTGCCTACACTTCAGTTCCCACAGGGCAGTATGAGAGCCAGATGTCACCTGTGGAAATTCGTAGTAAGTTGCATCACAGGAGAGGAACCTTGAAATTAGGAGATTCAGCTTTTTATAGGGACATAGGTATGTCTGCTGAGCCTTCAGGGGCAGATGGAGAGAAGCAGATGTCTCTCTGGAGGGTTAGGAGAGGGCTTTATCTTTAGTGTCCTGTGACATGTTTTGGGAGGTACATCTCTAGATCTCTCTAGGGGAATATACTTTCTCTAGCTTTCAAAGCTGTTTGCTTCAGCAATGTCCTTTGCTCAGAACATCTAATTTGTACAGCAATGAGAGATATCCATGGAGAATTGTCTTCCTATACTCATGAAAATTCGGGGGCAGAAAAATATTTCTAGTTGAAGTTGTGTTTCCTCTTATCCAATAATGATAACAAAAAACTCAGTGGGTTTGTCTTTTCACCTTGACCAACATTGAGTTTGAGAGGCAAACTTAGAGCTCAGCTGTGATAGCTTATTCCAGGGACCCGAGATGAGAGAAGCAGGTAGGAGGATTAAATGACACATCTAAGGCTCATGTGCTGACTGTGACTGTCTCTTTCGGCATCGATTCACCATCAAATCTCTTCTCCCTTTGCTCTTATTCTAATGGTGTTAGGAGAGAGCTTTACATTTTAAAATTCTTAGTAAAACATTTCAAAATATATAAAAGGTAGTTTATCAGAAGTCCCACCCAAATTTATACTGGTAGTAATATTTTGTAATATTGCCTTCAGATAACTCCTTTATAAAAAGAAATATAATTAGCCATACTCTGATCCTGGCCCCTTTTATTCTCCACCAAAAATAATTGTTATCCAGAAGTTGATGTGAGCATTTCCATGCATATGTTTATATTTTCAGTACATCTGTATACATCTATAATTCTATGTATGCTTAAAATTTAAATAAAAGATATACTGGGGAAGCCGGGATGGCTCAGTGGGTTAAGTGCTTGCTTTGTAGCCCTGGAAAATGAGGATCGAATCCTGGCCCATGTGGACCCATATGCTGAACTGGGGTGTGCTTCCCATGCAGGAGGCCCCCAGTTCAGTTCTTGCCCCACCCCAACCCTGGTTCACCCCAGGCCCCTGCCCACCTGTGTGGAACAAAACCATGCTGAAAACTGATGATGTAGAACTACAGATGCTGCTCTGGGCCTTCCCCCTTCTCTCTGTCTCTCTCTGTCTTTGTCTCTCTCTGTCTTTGTCGAAAACAATAAAATAAATATTTTTAAAAAGATACACTGTGCTTATCCTTTTGAAACTTCCTTCTTTTCACTCAACATTTTTTATCTATGTAGCTATGATTTATTATTTTAACATCTTCATGGTATTCTGTTTTAAGAAAAAATAACCCACAGTTTCTCTATTTCTGGACAGATAGATAATCTAGTTTCCTTTTTTTTTTTTTGGTATTACAAAACAGTGCTTCAGTGAATATTCTTATAAATGATTCCTTTACTCATATGTATGAGACATTCTTCAGGTATCTGTCTAGAATCAGGGATTCCCAACCCAGTGCCCGTGGGCACCATGGCGCCTGCGGCCCGATTTGTGTGCGCCCGCCATTATTTGACTGCATCAGAAGGTTTTCATAAACACTAAGTAAAACTATAATTTATTTTTATACATTTGTTAGAATTTTAAAATATTGTTTGAGTATCTACACAGGTTGATTATATTCGTTGGTATGTTTGTGATATCATATGTATAAGTTCTTCCCTAGCTTTCGCCTTTGTACATGTCGCATCTTGTTTAGCCGCTGCGCTCTTTAAACTCTCCTCCACCCAACCGGGAGCCGCCAAGTTGCCATTTTGACTGCGGTTGCTGGACTGATCGGGTCGTGACGGTTAGCTAGGATCACAGTGTTTTGATAGATTCGATTTTAAATGAACTAAAAGCGAGGTAGGTAATCTGTTATTATGGTGGCAATTTGATATGATATTGTAGTTCTATAACTATTTTTATTTTTATTTTTTTAGTCCTAAAATGAGTGGACCAAATAAGAGAAAACCAACCTATAATTTGAACACAGACTGGGAGGAATCATATTGTTTCATTAATTTAAAAGGTAAATGCGTTTGCCTGTTGTGTGGCAGTAGTATTGCAGTGCCAAAAAAACAGAATGTTGAACGTCACTTTCAGACAAGTCATACCACTTTTGATACGAATTATCCACTTAAATCTGAAGTAAGAAAGAAAAAAATAAATCAACTAAAATGAAGTTTACTCAACAGACTGTTTTCACTAGACATGTGGAAGAATCTAAAAAGGCAACCATTGCTTCTTTCAAAATTTCTCACGTGCTCGCAAAGAAGAAAAAAACCTTTCCAGGATGGTGAATTGTTAAAAGAAGCATTTCTGACTGCTGCCGATTGTTTGTTTGAGGAATATTCTAACAAGCGTGAGATTATGTCGGCGATACAAGACCTACAGTTGTCAGATAACATAGTCACAAGAAGAATACACGCAATTTCAAAAGACTTGCAAACTCAGTTAAAGACTGACTTGGAAATATGTGACTGCTTCTCTCTGCAATTGGACGAGTCAACAGATATATCAGACACCACACAGTTGGCAGTTGTGGTGAGAATGGTATTTAGTCACTTCACAGTAAAAGAGGAGCTGTTGCAAATATTACCAATGAAAGGACAGACGAGAGGTGAGGATATTTATAAAACTTTCAGAACATATGCCAGGTCAATAAACATGCCTTTGCATAAATTGTCTGCGATAACTACCGATGGGGCACCCGCAATGGTTGGTGAAAACAAAGGATTGATTGCCCTTTGCAGGAAAGATGAATCATTTTCAAACTTTATGTCCTACCACTGTATTATCCATCAGGAAGCTTTGTGTTGTAAAATACTGCCCTTTGAACATGTTATGAAAATAGTCACAAAGATAATCAACTCTATTTGAGCAGCTCCATTGCAACACCGACTTTTCAAGGCCCTGTTAGAAGATACTGAAGATAAAG